>CBVK0100069392.1:0-14914 GCA_900067695.1 Picea abies
ATAATGAAAGTTTGAATAGTTACACCGCCAAATACATAGGCTCCACATCCATTATAAGATGATAACAAAAACTAAGACATTTAACTCCAAAATTCTAGATTATAAGTCATCGCTTTAAGATAGATCACTTTATACCTGCAAAAGAAAACATTCGTCAAATTCAATATTTAAAAATTTACAATAGAATATATGTACAAATTTAAAATAAAATGTACACATGTACCATTTTAGATAAAGAAAACAAGTTGTGATTAAAACAAAATTAACATACATACCAAAAGAGTTAGTCTCATCCACCAACATACTCATTTCCACCAAATATATTGTAAACATATTTTCCACCAAATATAATGTAAACATTTGTAACAATATAAAAAAATAACAAAAAAACAAGTAACAAATATTAACATATATAATTTAACTAAATAATAAATAAACAATAAGAAATAATAAAATACCCCACCAGAGTTCCACAGATTTAAGATTATCCCTCTCTTTTTATTACACTTTTTTAAAACCAAACATCCATCACAAAGTTCCAAAACTTCCAAAATAGTCATTCTCCACATTAATCATACATGATCTAAACAATGTAAAATATTATCTAAAATCTTAAGAAAATTTAAAGAGAAAAATTGTGTTCTTGGTAACAAATTTTTGTGTTCAAAGTTAGATAATACTCTGAAAATAAATATAGTTGTGTATGAAGAAAGTTCTCAAATTTCCATATTAAGTCATTCTTCCAATAAAATACTTAACTTCTTGTGGATAAAGTCTCAAATCCTTCAGGTGAAATTCTCATGCCAGGTGATCTTATTTACTCAATAGTAAAACACTTATCTCCTCAACAGTAAAATATTTCTCTCCTCTTCTGCATTGGAATATAATCAAATGCCCTCAAATTCCCTTTCAAATTAAAGGACTCAAAAATCTCCATATTAAGCCATTCTTCCAAGAAATTACTTATATCTATGAAAGTTCACAAATATCCATTTTAAAAACCATTCTTCTAGAAAATACTTATCTTCTCTTTCTGTGGTGGAATATATGTTCTCATATAATATTTAATGTACATGAAGAAAACACAAATCTCTACATATATTAAGTCATTCTTCAAAAACCATTTAAATCTTTCATATTTGGGATGTATTAATATTACATATAATTAAATTCTGTTTGAAATATGACTTCATCATGATCTAAACATAAGTGAGATCATGCACATACATAGCTTATTTGTAAATCTACTTGAACGCTGATTTTTTTGGTTAGTAACCAATTTAGTTAAGAGTTTGACAATACCTTGGCAAGAAGGAATTCATTTCATTGTATGAAGAAAACACAAATGTTCATACTACACCATTCTTAGACAAGAAGAAAATGAATGAAATCAAAGAAAATTTAGAAACTTTCCCTTTTCTGATATGGGATAGAGTCTATTCTCAAATAATCAAATGTTCAAGTTCAAAATTAGGTCTTCATCATGATCTAAACATAAATAATCTTGAATGTACCATTTAAGACAACTATAATCTTATATAGGGGTTCTATATATTTCAAAATAATTGATCAAAGTGTTGAAAAGTTATATAGACACTAATTTAGTATCCCTATGAATAGGAAAGGCTAAACTAAAAATTTAGGAAAACAAAAATTTGAAAAAAGTAAAAAATATAAGCTTATTAAAAAAAAAAAAGTTTGAAATCTTTTATATAAAATCCCAACATAAAAGAAAATTAAAAATCACTAATGTGCAATTAACATACATTTATGAATCATCATGAATAGACACATCCTTCCCAGGTATGGGTTCTTCCTCCTCAATCCCAATCTCCCGCACTCTCTTCTCCACATTTTGTTCAAGCAAACTCCCAGGTATTCTCTTCTCCACATTGCCCTATATAACACATTCAAATTTGAAAATTTGAAAATTAAATTGAAATGATTTTAACACATTAAATTGTAGTTTTAAATTTTGAAACATGTAATTCCTATGATGTGCCAACCTATGATTCAATAAATTAAATATTGTTTAAGACATTCTTCTTTTAAATTGATAATTTAGATGATAATTTTCAATTTTCATATATAACTAAATTTGTTTTCAACATGCAATGATACCTATGAAATCACACCCTATTCAAAATCTCCCAATGAGAATTGGGATGTAAGACTGCCCAAGTAGTAGGATATGGAATAGGGATCTGTGAACAACACAACTAAGAACTAAATATAGGATTCAATGTGTTCACATTTATACAAAATCATAAATGTCATGTTGTTGATTTTATTCAAAATATTGGAGATTGGACAACTAAAGTGATCATATGTGGATATTAGAAAACACATACCGCATTCAACCCATCCAAATTTAAACTTGTGGAATCAAGTCCCCTATTTACTGGGGATTCATTTAACATATCTCCAAACTACAATTAATAAAAAACAACTCAATTTTTTCTATAGATAAAATGATATGTATCTAGGCATAGAACTAGAAGTAAACTATCCTAAAAAATTTACTAACTAGAACACATAGCAATCCACTGTTTGGTTCATCATTTTGGATGACCTCCTTCCAACCATTACGAAATTTTTTTGTATATTCTTTAAGATCTTCTACTGACATGGTATCTAACTCCTCATATGTTTTATAAACAAAAATGGCCCAGGAATTGGCTTCTGCTCGCTGACGGTTCAAACCAGCATCAACACCATAAAAAATTGATTCCAAATTTTCCCTGATTGCATTTCTAGCCTCTTTTCCAACCTTTGATGAAGCTCACAACTCTGAATGTGAGGAAAATGCCCCTGTTGGGAGAGAGACTAAATTTCATGGAGGCCTCTGCAATGTTGCATTTCGATATGCCCATTTTCGATCATATGTCCGTCTTTTACCATCCCCATAATAATCGAACAATAGTCTAGTATAATCAGGGTGCATGTCCATAAAAACCTCTGCATACAATTGCCTGGCAAAATAATGTGGAACCTCATCATTCCACAACAATTTTCCATATGTTGCCAAAAATTTGTTATACATATGTCCTGCTATGTTGGGGTGCTTAACATATTGCACCTTCAACATCTTTCTCTTTGGCCCATCTTTGAAATTGAACATAGAAATTGCATTTTCTTTTGAAACTTTATTTTTTACTACATCCCATTTATCAGGGCCCATCACCTTGGATTTTCGTCTCTTCATCAAATCAACAAAATTGTCGGTGGTTGGCCCCATCTTTTGATATGCATCCATAAATTTTTTCAATGAATGAAAAACAATATCCAAGATTTGTTTACTATCCTGAGGGAGATCCAATCTCCTCAAATCATTTTCCAACCTGATTTTAACACTTGAACATCAGTCAAGGGTCATTGCTTTAGTAATCCCTTCCCAGAGAAGCTCATCACCAACATCCGAAGGATAGGTGGACGTAGGCATGAAATCTTTTGTTTCTTGATAACATCGTCTCCTAAATCCACCTTTAGCTTATTCACCAACATTAGAATCTTTGTGACACCCACTCTCTCTTTCATTGTCTTCCATTACATTAAACTCATTGTCTACAAACACATTTGAAAGTAATTACAACAGTTTAGATAATTTAACATGAGAAAATTAAAAAAAAAAACATATATATATATATATACACACACACACAAAAATACAAAATCAAAGAAAATTACCAAAGATATTTTGTTGTCATGATGTATTCCCTACATTCTCAGGTGTAGGAGTATCAATGTGCAACCTACATAATAAGGTTGCATCCATAACACTTGTTTGAGAACATTCTCGAGGTGATCTATTCACAAACTCATTTGATAATCACCTCCTCTGACTAGATTTTCATTGGTCACTCAGAGTCTTAGTCAAAGAAGGGGTTCCTCTTCTTCCTTCTTGGGATAACCCAGAGCGTTTGGGAGGAATGTTTGGAGACTCATGTCTCAACATCTTGCCTCAATATCTATCCTTTGAAAATTCATGAATATGAAATTTTATAAGTTATAGAAACATTAAACAGAAATACTAAATTTATAACACATGCATTTAAGCATTTATAACAACTTCAAAGTATCACAGACATAGACTGAAAAAACTCGAACAACTATATTTTTTACAATCATTGACAAAAAATTTACTGAAAACTAAAACAAGAAACAATATTAAATGATATGTTGTTTCTATCCTCTTAGATATATGCTCAAAAAAACCTTCAAGGGATCATTGATCAAACCCTCAAGGAAGATCTCATCGTGACACATGGAACAAATTGCCAAGAAGAACTTTTAGGGTAAAATATCAATAGACTAACCAACAACATACATAGGTGGAATCGACAATATAAGAGAACGAAAACATACACAAGGTGGCATTAGAAAGGATATAAAGAGGGTGAGACTAGCAAAAAAATGAGGAGGGTGACACCAGCAAGTAGAACCAGAATCCCCAAACAATAACCAAGAAGAGATCTCCATCAAGATGGTAAAGACAACTAAGAACTATCCTAGAGGGGTCGTAGCCCCATAATTAAATAATTAAATAATTTAAACAAATAATAGTTTATAACATAAAATACTTATTGTTAAATCATAAAAATCAATAAGAAAAAAAACAAGTCAAGAGAAGGGATTGAAAGTCAAGGAAACTAATATTCTTTAGTAAAAAGAAAAGAACAAAACCAAAAACCCACACAACAATTAAGGGGGTGTAACTCAAGAAAGGGCGGTTTCAACACAAAGTCAAAAATTAAATTCTTCCAAAGTCAAGGCGGCTAACTTTCTTTAGGTAAAGCACAAAACCAAAAACCCACAAAACAATTAAAGGGGGCGTAAGTCAAGCAAGGGTGATTTCAAGACAAAGTCAACAATTAAGTTATTCTTTAATGGAAAAATGTCCACATGATTCTCATGATATTTTCTTATAAGCTTTTATCATCCCAGCATAAAAGGAATATCAATAATGTGATCATTCTCTTTTTAACTACTCCTAGGTCTCATGGACCATCCCGGGAGAGAAAAAAAACACACATTATCTCAAATTGGTATTTAACCAAAAAAACAATAAACCAAAAAACCAAAGGAAGATTAATAATGTGATCATGCTCTTCTTAACTACTCCTACGTCTCATGAACCATTGCAGGAAAGAAAAAAATCGCACATTATCTCAACTTGGTACTTAACCAAAAACAAAATAAACCAAAAAACCAAAAACCCACACGAATAAGAGTTTTCATATTTGAATTTATGTGATGTGAGAAGTAAGTTACATCCAAATTTGCAAAGAAAGAATGAATTTTAAGAAAAAGTAAAGTACATGATTCAAATTTAAATGCACATATACAATCTAAAATATATTTTTTTTGCATCAAAGAGTCTATTATAATTCATAACTAACCTTCAGATTTATAAATTGAATGTATATGTATTTAATTGAAAAAGGACTGTTTGTACATGGATAGGGCCATATTTGAACTCAACCTTAAGAAGAGGTTGACAGGGTCAAATACAACCCTATCCATGTACAGGGAGATGCCCAAATTCAGCCCATCCCTGTACATGGACAAGGTCGTTTTGTTCAAATCATACACCCTCTAAGGGACACCCTAGGACTGGAAAAACACAGTCCGAACGATGGGATCCATCTTTCCAACCATGACTGGGGTTGGTTTTCCTATAGTTACTAGGTGAATTTGCTTGTGCAGATTTGTGACATATGAAATGACAATATTTAGGACTGAAACTTCTGCATCTATGAGAGAGGAACCTCAACTAATAAGAGAGAGAGAGGTGGTAGATTTGTAATGGAAAATTTGTTGCATTTATAATGGGGCATTAGATGCATTATTAGTGAATATTGGTTGTTTTTATCATAGGAATTTACTGCATTTAGGTACTGCATTTATAATGGGGCATTTGATGCATTTATTAGTGAATATTGGTTGCTTTTATCATAGGAATTTACTGCATTTGGGTATTGTAATTATAGAGGAAAGAGAGAAAAGTGTGAATATGATGGGAATAATGGCACCCATAAGCTCTATTTAAATTTTATAATAGTCTAAATGCCTAGTTTTCAAGGTTTAGCTGGAAAAAAATGCAGGGCAGATGCTAGCATTGATGAAGGTTGGCTTTTTGCAATAATTGAACTGTCATATTCAATGAATATTACAACTTTCTATATAGGCAAAGTACATATGCTATTAATGTATACTATAGTTGTTATTAATGTGCTATACACAACTGCTATTAAAGTCTAGTATGGATGTTATTTAGTTTATAAATATGTTGTTATTTAATCTAAATGTTTAGTATGGTTATGCCTATCATTTAATGAGTGATATAGATTCCATTTAATTAGAAATATGATTGTCCTTATTGTTTCAAATTCTGTCTGTTTTTGTACTCATTCTTATGTGGTGCTATGACAACTATTCATTTCATAGAAAAAACACAATTTGGTAAACTATAATCCCTAAGTTGACTTAGTAGGCATTAATTGCATGCAACTATATTTATATGAAGGATCCATAAACTGGTGTTACAGGGGAGGGAGAAAAACAACCTAAACACATACTCAACTATAAGTATTTTGTATCTTTTGAGCAGTTGTTGGGAACTGCACCCTCTAAATATTATTTTGAATTTCATTAGGGCCCTTTAGAGTCTTTCTCAATTTTAATCATGTGAATATTATGCAACTCAGAGCAATTTGGGTCGATCCATGTATATGGACAAGGGCAGGCCTGAATTCAGGCATGTCTCTGTACATGGACATGACTATATTAAGCCATGTCAATGTACAGGGATATGCCCGAATTTGAGTTAGTCTCTGTACATGGCCAAGGCCATATTTGACCCTGACCATGTAAAGGGACATGCTTGAATTCGATCATGTCCATGTACATGGACATGGACAAATATGGCCCAATCCATGTATAGGGAAAGGCTTGAATTCAAGCCCATCCTTGTACATGGACAAGTCTGAATTTGGTCCAATCCCTATACATGGACGGGGACGAATTCGGGCCAGTCCCTGTACATAGACAAGGCCAAATTTGGGCCATTCCCTGTACATGGACAGGGCCATATTTGGCTCAATCCATGTATAGGGATAGGCCCAAATTCAGGCCTATCCCTGTACATGGACACGACCATATTCATCCCTGTCCATGTACAAGGAAAAGCCCAAATTCGGGCTTGTCCATGTACATAAACAAGGCCGAATACGACCCTATAAAAACTCTAACACTATAAAATATAAAATATAAAATCTAACTAACAATTTAATACTAAGACTAACCATTTAAATCATAAAATTTAAATGAATTATATAAGAAATTCACATACAAATACAACAAGCATGCAATGCTTAACATATTCGACCCTGTCCATGTACATGTACATGCCTGAATTCTGGCATGTCCCTGTACATGGACAAGGCTGAATTCATGCATGTCCCTATACATGGACAGGGTTATATTTGGCCCTTTCCATGTACAGGGACATACCCAAATTTGGGCCTGTCCCTGAACATGGATAGGTCCATATTCGTCCATGTCCATGTACAAGGACAACCCCTTATTCAGGCTTGTCCTTGTACATGTACGGGGCCGAATATGGCCCTGTCCATGTACAAGGACAAGCACGAATTCGGGCATGTCCCTGTACATGGACGGGGCCATATTCGACCATGTCCATGTATAGGGACATGCCCAACTTAGGGCTTGTCCCTGTACATGGACAAGGAAGAATACGGCCCTGTCAACACTCTAAGACTATAAAATATAAAATATAAAATATAAATTATAACTAACAATTTAATACTAAAATCTAAAATCTAAAATATTTAATCTAAAATCTGTGATATTTAAGTTGTAATCACTATGAAACTGATTATCAATTAAGTGTTGTCATAGTAAGATAGAACACATACATTATCTCTATATAAAAAGGTTAATTGTAATCCTATGGACCAGTTTATAACACATATCTCTTTACTTATTATGTACACCATTTTTACATAAGCTCAATGTAATCCAAGGTAATTATAGTACAAGCAATACACTCCTTGTAATATACTCTATATCCATAACACATATTATGAATAAAACCCATAATGTTGAAAACAAATAGGGTATACTTAGCTATTATGCATCTATTTATGAGACCTAATCACTGTTTAGTGAAGCTAAAATAATTATAGATATTGCGTAGTATTAATCACATATAGTATAATGATTACAATATCATTTTCCATAAGCTGGTATTGGAGTATGAGGTACAGTAGTAAGCACATAGTAAGAAGATTAGTATGATTGCTTAGAGAACAAGTGTGTTCGATCACTTTAACTAGTACATAACAAGGGTGAAAGAAGGATATAATATTAGTTACATCTCATTGTTATTGATATAATGGAAATCATTGTGCTCTCCATATTTGGTGTTTACTTATAACTCATCTCATACAAGATCAAAGCATAGGGTTGAACAAGGGTTACATATTAGTTTGGTTATGAGGTAGTTACTTACCCTATAGCTTATAGGAAATCAACATAGTTCGACAAAGAGCAATGGTTGTGATTAGCAAACACTATTGAATTACTAGTTGAATAGGGGAACATGGTAGATTGAGTCATAATTGCAAGTACAATATATTACTAATAATACAAGCATAAGACTACTAGTTTAATCATATGTAATTACCCTAATCATATCTAAGCTGCTTAGTTGGAGCTGAAACGATTATGACATAGATTATACAAGTGCATTACTTCTATATAATATGATAGATAAAAGAAGCTTAGCTTATCATAACATAGGACAAAAATATCATAATAGCTATGGTTCAAATCCATATCACAGGACACATTGATCATCAGCTGTAACAAGGTAAAGTAATAGCATTGATTATACATACAGGATAAGCATTATTGTTTCGTATAAAGGGTGGTATAAGAGTTATGTATACTAATATTTAAAATAAGCATGGGATAGAATTGTTCCCATATGTTGTGATTCTCTATACACTATAGCTATAGTAAGCATGTTCATTAAGCTAATGACTTGTGTGATACTACTTTGTTCAGCACTAAGCATGAGCCCTATCCATGTATAGGGACAGGCCCGAATTTGGGCATGTCCCTATACATGGACAGGGCCGAAAACGGCCCTGTCAACAATATATACATAAATTTAAAATCTAAATTGTAACTAACAATTTGAAAATCTTAAATATAAATTTTAAATAACAATTTCAAATTAAATTTACATACATGATAAGCATTATTGTTTCGTAAAAAGGGTGGTATAAGAGTTATGTATACTAATATTTAAAATAAGCATAGGATAGAATTCTTCCCATATGTTGTGATTCTATGTACACTATAACTATAGTAAGCATGTTCATTAAGATAATGACTTGTGTGATACTACTCTATTCAACACTAAGCACGGGCCATGTCCATGTACAAGGACATGCCCGAATTCGGTCCTATCCCTATACATGGACATGGCCAAATAAGGACCTGTCAACAATATATACATAAATTTAAAATCTAAATTGTAACTAACAATTTGAAAATCTGAAATCTAAATTTTAACTAACAATTTAGTTAACTAACAATTTCAAATTAAATTTACATACAGGATAGGCATTACTATTTCGTATAAAGGGTGGTATAAGAGTTATGTATACTAAGATTTAAAATAAGCATAGGATAGAATTGTTCCCATATGTTGTGATTCTCTGTACACTATAACTATAGTAAGAATGTTCATTAAGCTAAGGACTTGTGTGATACTACTCTCTTCAACACTAAGCACGGGCCCTATCCATGTACAGGGACATACACGAATTTGGGCATGTCCCTGTACATGGACAGGGTCTAATATGGCCCTGTCCATGTACAAGGACATGGTGGAATTCATGATTGTCCCTATACATGGAAAGGGCCATATTTGGCCCTCTCCACAATCTATACATAAATTTAAAATCGAAATTGTAACTAACAATTTTAAAATCTAAAATCTAAATTTTAACTAACAATTTCAAGTTAAATTCACATACATGATAAGCATTATTGTTTCGTATAAAGGGTGGTATAAGAGTTATGTATACTAATATTTAAAATAATCATAGGATAGAATTGTTCCCATATGTTGTGATTCTTTGTACACTATCACTATAGTAAGCATGTTCCTTAAGCTAATGACTTGTGTGATACTACTTTGTTCAACACTAAGCATGGGCCCTATCCATGTACAGGGACAAAATTGAATTCGGGCCTGTCCCTGTACATGGACATGGCTATATTCGGCCTTGTCCATGTATAAGGACATGCCTAAATTTGGGCTTGTCCATGTACATGGATAGTGCTGAATACAACCCTATCAACAATCTATATATAAATTTAAAAAATGAATGGTAACTAACAATTTTAAAATTTAAAATCTAAATTTTAACTAACAATTTTAACTAACGATTTCAAATTAAACTTACTACTCTAATTGTACCTGGACCAAACTCCTGCTACACCAACATCTGCCCAACCGCTTGTCCATCCTCCCGTGGGAATGACATGCAACACTATCACCAACACTAAACACTATCTCCTAGCGCTATCACGAAGACCAATCACTATCACCTAGCGCTATCAACTAACAAACAATTCGGGAAAAATGTGGCAAGCACGATGTGCAAGTAATATATAAACATTTTTTCAGCCGAAAGTTTCTTTCAGCCTAAAAATTTTGTTAGCTGAAATATCTTTCGACCGAAAAGATGTTACCGGATGAAAAAAAATCTGTTCGGCTAAAATTGTACACGAAAATCGAGGGCGTCGTCATAGTACTGTTTGATTTGATGTTCAAAGGTTCAGTCGAAACATATTTCGACCTAAAAAATAGGACTTTCGATCGAAAGAAGTATTAGTTCAGCTGAAAAAAGGTCTCTACGAATTTTGGAGACCCGATTCTCACAAAAGTGTTACCCACCTTCTTGATTTTACCCCACTGCAATCTAATTAACCACTTCCCATTTTTCTTTATCAAACTGGCCTTGGAATACCATTATCATTGATTGGAATTTTAACATTCTAAAATACTTTTTTCATGTCTTCCTTCTAATATTCCTTTCCACCCATGGATTTTCTATATATTAAATATCTCTCTTCACTTCATTGAGTGATTAACTATGAAGAACCTTTTGGCCATTCAATACCACCCTGATCCAATGCAAATGCCACCCTTTTCCATTTGCACATGTACCTTGCTTTTGCTGCGCACTCTGATAATAGAGGCATCTTTCTTGCTTGTGTAATTTTAGACAATAGTTGCTAGATCAGATTTGACAATTCCTTCTTCCTACATTCCTATGCTTTCTCATAGAGATGATTGATCTAGCTATAATTCACACCTCATCTCATGATATCTTTTCTCCTTCTCTTGCAACAAACATCGTTTCCTTTACTATATTTCTATCTTCAAGGTTTTGTTGTCCTCCTTGCTTCTTATTCATGCAATCACATTCTTTACTTGTTGGGTTCATACCCTATATGAGAATATCTATTGAACTTCCTTTGCAAGTCATTAAATCTCTATATCATTTGAATACTAATATTCCTTTGATTTTATTTCAACCCTTGAAAACCTTGCAACACCTTCCCTGCACTTTTTTTTTTCATTTCCTTGATGCTTCATCCATCTGCACAAGCTTGACCTCTTTCCTTTCCAATGGACCCTTGGATTAAGTTAGAATAGACCCACACAATTCTTAGTTGTGTAATCTTATCCTCATTATAGAAATTATTTCCACACAACACTCTCTACAAAGTTCTCTTCTGCTTAATGACAATGTCCCATCCGTAAGCTTAGCCTCTCTTTTCTCAAGATATTTATCTTCAAGTGTGCCTCTAGGCTTATGAATAGGTACTATCCCAATAATATGCACCTTTAATTACCCAACAATCACATTTGGCACTCACCTCTATCATTGGGAAGGTTTCTCGAAAATTTGAAACCATTTAGAAAATATTCACATCAAGTAATCACATGGTTCATGAAATTCAATTCCATTTTTCATTACTTTCCCTATAGTTCTTTATTACCTCAATCAACTTTCTCACAGTGATAGGCTCTTTCCTATATCTTCTTCCATTTGACTATGTCTCAACATTCCCCATGATGACATGCAAACCTCTGATCTCTCCCTCATGGTTGTAATATCCTTGATCATCTTCTATGATTCAAGTTCTCATATAAGAACTAAAGTTTCTTTCTATACCTCTAATTCTGCAAGAAATCTGTATGTAATAATTACTGTTAGAAATATGGATAACATAAACATGAATACATGTTATTTCTTCATCAATTTATGAAGGAAAAATTTCACCAATTCAAATTTTGATTTTCTTGATGCATTCCTCCCTAAAATAGCTTCCAACGACTATATTCATGCCACAATATAAATTTTGAGTGAAACAATACAACAATTGCATGATGTCATTTCACTCTTTTTACTGCTACAAAAATATATTTATTATTTTTTTAGAAATTTAATTTCCCAAATCAAATTTTTGGGTCGACATATGCATTATACTCCTCAATATATTTCCAATGGATATTTGTTTTCTCAAATCTGAGCTCCGAGCTGAAAGTTATGGCTTCTGGAAAAATCCATTTTCACCACTTTCTATGCATTTCTTCTACTGGTGCAATTTTATTGAAATGCCAACTTCTGTCAACCACAAAAGAAAATATGTCAGGAACTGGAGAAAATTTTGTATGAGACATAAATATTAATAACAACAAGTAATCCACAACAACTCTCAGAATTTCAATCTAATGTTCCAATATAAAACTAAAGAAATCTGGAATCTGCAACTGTCCTTTTTCACTCCTTTTTCTAGACTCGTAATTTTTAGCAGAACTGATTATCTCTCAATTTTTGCATTTCTGGAAAAATTTCAAAAAACTAAAGTTGTTTGTACTGATGATGAAATAAAAAGTTGATTAATAAAATTTTCCTGTATTGTGATCTAGGGTCACTTTTCCTTCTCTGAAAATATCAAAATTCCCCAAAAAGTGGCCCGTAATAGTGGATTTTGGCCTATTTCAGTGTTCCCATTTCAATCCCCATAGGATTTATTCATATAATTTGTGGGTTTTTTTTTCCCTTCTTTTTGGACTCTCCTTAATAGGTTTAGTTTAATCCAGACTTATGTCAATGATCTGGACCCAAATCTTTAAAAACCACTATTTTGAAATTTTTTCCAAATTCAAGAAGAATTGGACAAGGGTCCTCTATGGAAATTTTATATACATCCTATATTCAGAAAATACCCATAAGTTTCATCTAAATCTAATGCATTTTTCTCTAGTTATGGAAAAAACAAGAAAATGATTGCAGACCTAGTTTTTTGGTTTTTGAAACTATGTAACAATTTTTCCTACGTGCAATCTGCACCATTGATCTCAGTTCGGAAGAAATTTGGGTCATTGATATAATCTCTATTGGATATCCACAACCAAATTTATCCTTTGTCACGCACAATTCTTCCCCAAAATTCCAACCCGATCATCGGCCATCAACCGAACTCCCCAATGACTGAGTTGCACACAACTCCAAACCGATCGATCTAGTCGTCGGTTGTTGGCGAATTTCGTTGGAGAATGGAACCCTCAGTGACTTCGGTCGATGCTTGACTATAATCCCATCGACAATCGAATATCCCCTATGGTCATCGAATACACTTTCCCAAATCGACCAATTTGACGATCGACCATCGACTACCTCTGTTGGCCGGCGTGACAACTTATGTCAAGGAATGACACGTGGATGTTGATGTGGAATGAAATGTCATCCTTAAGTGTCAACTTAGGTGATGTGGCATGGAACATGGATGATGACATGGATTGACATGTGGATGATGGCATCATCATCTTCTTTCCCCCATCATCTGCCGGTTGATTCTCTTGAACAACCTAGATGCCTTGTCGACTTCGACCGATGCCAAACCATCGACGCATAGGCCATCGACGACTTCTCTTGGTGAATTTACAACACTTTTACAAATTCATCGATATGACCATCATCAATTAACAATTTTTGTTGGGGATTGAAAATAATTCACTGGATTCAGCCAACCCCTGACCATCGACAGTCAAATATGTCTTATGGTCAAACAAAAATATTTTCCATTTCGACTGATCCATCCATCGATCGTCAACGATTTCTCTTAGTGAACTTTAACACTTAGAAACATTTTGAATTTTCTCTGATTGATCTAGATCGTCGATTTGCTCCCTTTCACAATCCCCGATTTAATCCTATTCTTTGATCCCATCAACCTTTCAAATGTTCAAATCCCTATAAATTTTTAAATTTATCATAGTGAATCTCAGTCGTGAATCATGAGATCAAACATGACCTTATTCGTCGATTTCTACAAACTTCATGTAACTCTACAAGAGGCCATTAAAACTCACATTTCGACCATTCTAGGTCAAATTTCAATTTGAAACTTCACCACTCTACTCCATTAACCATATCAAACTTTTATGAAGTCATTAAAACTCGAATTTTACTCACAAAATTGGGGATTTATTTCTAAAATCTCTATTTTTTTTCCCCAAACCCACCACAGAAAAAATCTGGAACAACAAATTTTATGAATTCGCAGCCATCTTAGCTCATACAATCTCTGTGTTTGAACCAGAGCTCTGATACCATAATGTAATGTACCCAGTGCCCAACTAAGCCACGTTACGTGCGGAAATTCATTAAATTATTAATATTTACTGCTAATTAAATTCTTGGAGATTAGTATCCGTAGATCACAAACACATTTGACCATTCGAGTGATACCAAAGTTCCATATGCATCTAGTAGCATATATTGTGAGATCGGAAGAG
>CBVK0100069393.1:0-14914 GCA_900067695.1 Picea abies
CACTCTGATCCTGCCATCTTCACTATTGTACTTGCCATCAATGACAAGCTACCTGTTAAACATTTGCCAACATAATTAACTCTTATATACTCTATGCATTGAAAGGAAATACATAGGTTTGCATGGTTTGTATGGTAGTCTCTATATTCAACAAATAGTTGTAAGTATTTTTTCTATATAAATCTTGGGAGATGATTGTGTATATTTGTTTGAGTATGTAAATAACTCAAAAACTCAACTATGTCTCAAGTGGAAAGATGAACCCAAATCTCGGTGTGACTGTATATTCTATGGTATGATGAAATAGAGGTAGTATTGGGATCCTTGTAGCAAGTGAATACTTTCAGGTTATGATGAAATAGAGGCATGTTGGGTAAGAAAAGGAATTCCTTGGACTTAGTTGAGAACTCTTGAAAACTTAGAAGTCTTGAAAAGGATTGGATAAAACCCTCGTGAAATTTGGCTAAATATTGGGCCATACTATTAAGCCAGAGAAAAACCCTTGTTTTTCCTCGGAGGATCATTACTATCGATTTGGTATGGAGGTTATATTTGGACCCTTTATCGATGTAGGGTGATATATTAAATTTCGAGCATCAATTTGGCAAGATAATATACCCTAACCGTTCATCCTAGGGTGCCATTCGGGTTAAAACATGAATGTGAGCTCTGACAAGGAGACTCTGAGGTGAGATCCAAACCCTTTATCAGAGCAAGGGTAGATTTTATTTGAGCCATCGATTTATGGTAAAGACCAATAGTCTCCTTGGTGAGTGATAAATTCTTGTTTAACCTTGGATGGGTCATAGCTGTCGATTTGGCGCGACGCCAAGATTCGACCATTGATCAACGCGGAGACAAGACTTAGGCTAGACCAGATCTCAATTTTCGATCTGGTGAGATAAAATGATCTTATCCATTCTTCGAGGGAAGTTTTTTGGAGTTAGTTGCAGACCCAGAGGAGATGCATTCCGAAGGAAGAACTTTGAGGGATGATTAATACCATAGAGATGCATTCCGAAGGAAGAACTTTGAGGGATGATTAATACCATAGATCGACGAAAGGAAGATCATATCGTAGCCGTTGGTTTGAGCTATAATCTTGAGAATCAAGGTGGACCATACACCCGATGATGATGGGTCAAATGGAAATAGGTCCACATGGCATATGGAGATTGGTCCACATGTCACATGGGAATTATGCCATGTGTCAAGAAGAATAATGTTTTTAGAAATGAACTTGTACTGGATTATGAGTTCCATGTGTCACACCAAGTGGTGGGGCCACGAGTCAAGAGAGGTGGAAACTAACGTGTACAGAGGTGGACACATGTTAATTTTCAATTCATAGGATAGGCCAAGTACGTGCCTCATCGGTTTCATACCTGAGGACATGTTTATGAATCCTTTCTATTAGATCTCTGGTGAAGAGATCCTGAACATTCATCATAGGGTGCTATTCAGAGTGAGTTATGAAGATACACTTTGAAGGAGGAGCTCCGAGAGGAGATATGGATTGTTGATATATCGATATCAAAGGAGCTATAAGATGAAATCATGACCATTGATATGTTGAGATCAAGGAGCTTCAAGATGCAATCATGACCATTGATCTGTTGAGATCAAAGGAGCTCAAATATGGAATCATGAACGTTGATCTGGTGATATCAAAGGAGTTCCAATAGGAGATCTAGATCATCGATCTAACAAGATCAGAGGGACTCAACAGAAAATTTGGATCGCTGATATTTATTTAAGGGCTCAATAGGATGACGTGGATGGTGTCACATGTCGAGCATAGAAGGTGCCACATGACATGGTGATTTGGCACCTGTAGGTGAGATTATGTGGGAAATATGCATGCCACGTGTTAGGTGGCAATGGTGCTACGTGTCATGTAGATATGATGTCACATGTAAAGAAGATTTGGAACATGTAGGTGAAAATATGAGAAGATCTGGGCTGCTTTTTGTAATTTTAAAGGTTGAAAAGGTTGTGTGTTGGCCAATCATTTCAACTACGATATAGGAATCAATGACATGATGAGAGTTGTTGATTTGCTATTGGGAAATATAGATCTCCATCGTTAATTTCCTCGAGATTTGTTCGAGATAGGTTGACATCATGATGATGTGAGGGTGCCAGCATGGAAGCCAATGTGGTTTATTAGTGATAGTTGTCACTACTTAATTGGTCGATGAGGCAATGTGGGTCCTGTTAGATGAGGAGGTCCTCCATGCCTTTGTTTTATTTTGATCCAGGCATAATTTCAATGGGGTTCAAAGGGGACTTGTTAGGCATTGTTAAGAAATGTCGATGAAAATGAAATGAGGAGTGATCTGGACTGTCATTCAAAGTGGGATGAAGACACAATCTAAACCGTTGATCTGTCATGGGTCTTGTCGTAATCTTTAGAGGTGAGAAAGGGATGAACTACTAATTGTTGTACAAGTTGGTGTCACTGACTTACTAAGAGCCATTATATGAGCGGATTGAGGGTCGTCAGATCGATAATTTTATATGGGAGGGGTGGTAACCCCTATGCAAGATAGGATTGCCAAAAATGTTAGATTTGTTAGATCCAAGAAAAGTTGGATCTGGCATAGTCCCGATATGGGATCATTGTCAGAAATCTTAGTGTTGGGGTGTTTGAGGCTTCATGGGAGTAAAAACCCAAAGAAGAAGAGGATATGTCAAGGGATCGGGCATACAAACTTAATGTTACCAATGGCAGATGCCACATCATATGAAATGAGTATTAAGAGGCCACGTGGTAGTGAGGTTGCCTTGGGTCAATGGAGGCTCAAGAAATTTGGAAGGTCATAATGTTTGACTCTGAGATCTAATTTTGGCATACTTATAGTCGTTGGAAAGATATTGACGAGCAAGAGACATTGGTGGCCTCAAGAATGGGCCTTGAGATAGTTAAGGATTTTTTTTTTATCACCCCATTCCCTTAAAAAATATTTAGGGGATCGGGTGTCTTACAAAGTGGTATTAGTGCAGGCAATAAAACTTGGCCTTCTTAGGCTCATGAAAGAGTTAGATGAATTTTCTTAGAGAAATTTTAAAGGGGAGGGAACCCTACCATACCCTATTCATAAGAGTTTATTAAAACCTTACTATTGAATGGAGGATTGTGACTTTATGGTGTTTTTACATGTTTTAAACATAAACTGAATGATGTTGTTATATGCTAAATAACATATTTGATTTCATATTATAGAATTTTATTTTATACGTTGTCCATCATTTAATGGATAAGTAACTAACATAAAATGTTGATTATCAACACTTAACCAGTCAATGGATTTCTAGGAAAGGACATAAGTGAAAAGAAAGGTGACATATCATGAGATGGGAGAAGGCTCCCACAATAGAGAAGAAGAGTCTAGTGAAAGGAGACTGGTAGAAACCCCTCCAAATCTAGTTGATATTGTGAGAAGTCTCATGGAAGAGATACAAAGCTTTAAGACTGATAATGAGAGGCTTATGAAAGAGTAAGAAAAGAAAACTTAAATAAATGAAGTATTGCTAAAAATCCCGTCGGATATATAGAGACAGTTGCAACATAGGCCAATGACCAATAATGTGGACAAACATTAGTTTGAAAAAACCCAGATTCTACCTGATATATAAAGGAATGGTCCTGAAAGTAGCATCTGCAAGAAGAAGCACTCCCAAGAAGGCTCTACATGGAGCCAAGAGGCATGCTAAATTCATGGGTTCATTTGAAGAATCCTCTAGTGAAGAATTAGAAATCTCCAAGGAACTATCCAATAGTGAGACTAGTTCACATTCTCAAAGGAGAAGAAAGAGGAGGAAGCACTCCAAGGGCAGTGACCTTGAAGAATTTAAGAAATATAAGACACCCACTTTTGATGGGGAAATAAAAAAGGGGGAAGAAGTAAAATATTGGATACTTGGTTTGAAGAAGTACTTCCAAGTTCATGACTAATCTAAAAAATTGAAGGCTTGATTAGCTATATTTAACTTGAATGAAAAGGCCTCTATCTGTTGGGAGGACATTAGAAATGTAAAGGGAATCCGTGAGAAGGATTTATCTTGGGGAAAATTTGAGAAATACTTCAAGAAGAAATAATTGTTTGAAAGGTACTACGATGACAATACTAAGGAGTTCTATGAACTCAAACTAGGAAAAATCACCATAGATGAATATATCAACAAGTTTTTGGAGCTATTGAGGTATGTTACCTATATAAAGGAATCAAAGGTGAAGAAGCAATGAATCCTAAGTGGGATGCCTCCATCCTTATCAAATAGAATTGATTTTGATGAACCTAAGACCTTGGAAGATGCCATTAGGAAGGCTAGGTACTAATATGAACAATTCAACAACAAGGGAGAATGTCCCAAGGAGTGGAAGAAGAAAGGTAAAATGGGATTTAAGAAGAAGGGGGTTAAACCTTCAAAGTTTAAGAATTATGGGAAGAATTCTAATATGAGCTTTCCCACTAAAAGTGTGAATCAACAAAACTTTCCATCTCAGAGTGGAAATAAAACCTTTGGATCAGCCTTGGGAAATACTGATGGTACAAAGAGAGAACCAATGAAATGTTGGGTCTGTAGAGAAGAACACCTGCTAAGGTACTTCCCATACAAGCAACCACATAGTAGAAGAGTCTACAACGTCCAAGAGGATACCACAATTGATGATTTGGCCAAGAGTATACCACAAATTCATGCAGCCTTGAATAATAGACAAGAAGACCACCAAGCCTTAATGGTAGAAATGGAAGGTATGATTACCAACCATATTTTTTCTATTCTAATTGACCTTGGTTCTTATTTGGGTTATGTTTCCCCTCAATCTGTTGAGAAATGTAAATTACAGCAAGTAAAACATGCTAAACCATGGCTAGTACAATTGACCACTAGAACAAAGAGGAAGGTAACATAGGTCATATTGGCATGCCAATTCATTATGAATAAGTTGTCTACTCATGCAACCCTAAACATACTTCCCTTAGGGTCTTATGAGATAATGATTGGCATGGATTGGTTGGATGCCCACAAAGCCAAGTTGGACTGTTATAACAAAATGTTGGACTATGAAAATGAAAAAGGGAAGAAAAGGACCCTACAAGGAATTCAAAAACTTGTCTTAGTGAGACAAACATCAACCCTTCAAATGGAGAATTACTGGAAGAAAGGATGTCCTTTGTATGCAATACAAGTATTGAACTCTGTTGAGGACTATAGACCAAGCCTAGAGGACCATCCTATATTTATAGAATGTAGAGATGTGTTTCATGAAGAGTTACCTAGTCTACCTCTAGGAAGAGACATTGATTTATCAATAGAAGTTGTACTTGGAGAGGTGCCAATGTCTAGAGAACCTTATAGGATGATTACCCTAGAGACAATTGAGCTCAAATTACAATTGAAGGAGATGTTGGAAAATGGTTATATTCGGCCTAGTGTGTCTCCTTGGAGACCACCAACCATGTTTTTGAAGAAGAAGGATGGCACACCCAAGTTCTTCATAGAATATAGACAACTTAACAAAATGACAATTAAGAATAAGTGTCCCTTATTGAGAATTGATGACTTACTTGAACAGTTAAGGGGTGCTCCAATTTTCTCCAAGATTAACTTGAGGTCTAGATACCATCAAGTTTGGATTAAGGATGAATACGTAAAAAAAAAAACCTTTAGGACAAGGTATGGCCACTATGAAATTTTGGTGGTGCCATTTGGGCTTACCAATGCACCAACCACCTTCATGTGCTTGATGAATAGTGTGCTCAAAACGTTTTTGGAAAAAATTGTGTTAGTTTTCATTAATGATATCCTAATTCTAAGAGCAGGGAAGAGCACGAAGAACACCTCAAGTTAGTGATTCAAGTGAAACTACTTAGGCCATATCATCACTCAGGAAGAAGTGGTAGTTGATCCTGACAAGACCAAAGCCATTACGGATTGTACTAAACCAAAATATGTAACTAATATCAAATCTCATATGGGCATATAAAGGTACCATAGAAGGTTCATAAAGGGGTTTTCCAGGATTGGTTATCCAATCACCTCCATTCAAAGAAAGGGAGTCAAATGTTTTTGGACAACCGAGTGTGAAGAGAGTTTTTGGTAGCTGAAACACTTGTTGACCATTGAACCTATGATGAATATTGTAGACACAAACAATGATTTCCTTTTGTGCATAGATACCTACAAATAAGGACTCATAGGAGTCTTCATGCAAGAAGGCAATGTAATCTGTTATGAATCTAGGAAATTGAATAAGCATGAAATGCATTATGTGACCAATGAATTAGAATTAGCTTCCAAAGTGCACACCTTAAAAATGTGGAGACATTACCTCCTAGGTATAAAATTTGTGCTCATGACATACCATAGTGGAATAAGGTATTTGTTTGACCAACCCAAACTAAATGCTAGACAAGCTAGATGGATGGCTCTCCTTAGTGAAATTGATTTTGAAATCAAACACATCAAGTGAAAATAAAATAGAGTGGATGATTCCCTCAATAGAAGCATGAAAGTGATTCACTTGGAAACTATAAGCACCTGTGAATCATACATCAAGGAAAGAGTCAAAAGTTCACAAAAAATAGATGAGTTTTTCAAAACTGTAAGGACATATCTAGAACAAGAACCCACATGACTAAATTATGAGGGATATCAATTGTTGGATGATAGCTTGTTAACTTGCAATGGTCGGTTGTATATACCAAATTTTTACAACTTGAAGAGGTTAATCATGGATGAATTGCATAAAAGACCATATACTGGTCATCTTGGTTACCCAAAAATGATAACAACCACCAAGAAGTTGTTTTACTGGCCAGGAATGAAAAAGGACATATCGGAATATTTAGCTAAATGTTTGGACTACCAACAAGTTAAGGTGGAAAAAAATCACCCAACAGGGATGTGTTTTCCCCTACCTATAATAGAGTGGAAATGGGAAACCATCTCCATGGATTTTATCACATAATTACCTAAATCATCCAAAAAAAATTATGTCATTATGGTAGTTGTGGACAAGTTGAGCAAGTATGCTCATTATATCCCAGTAAATTCCACTTGCAAGGAAAAATATATTTCCAGTATTTTCATGAAAGAATTATTTAGGATACATGGGATTCCTAGGGAAATCATATATGATAGAGATGCAAAATTCACCTCAAAATTTTGGAAATCTCTGTTTACTGGTTTTGGAACTAAATTGTTATTTAGTACAACATATGACCCTCAAAATGATGGAAAAACAAAGAGGGTAAACTGAGTATTAGAAGACATGTTAAGGATGCATGTGATGCATTATCCCAAGAAATGGGAAGAATACATACCCTTGGTAGAGTTTTCTTACAACAATGGTTATCATAATTCATTGAAAATGAGTCATTCTGAGGCTCTCTATGGTAGACAATGCCATGTACCAATCAGTTGGGACAACCCAATGGACAAAATCATGCTTGGGTCATACATGCTAAAGGATATGGAGCAGCAAGTAGGTTGAATAAAACAAATTCTGAAAGTGGCCTAGGACATTCAAAAAATCTATGTAGACCAAAATAGGGCTCCTAGAGAGTTTAAAGAAGGGGATCATGTGTATCTCTGAGTTAGGCCCAGGAGAAGTTCCTTGATAGCAGGAATATGTGCCAAGCTGACACCTTGGTTTTGTGTACCCTTTGAAATTATGGATAAAATGGGACCTGTAGCTTATAGATTAGCTTTACCTCCCATAATGAAAGAACATAATGTTTTCCATGTTTTATTATTAAAGAAATATGTACATGATTTTTCTCACATAGTTAACTAGTTTTTGATCCAAGTGGAGCTAGAGGGAAAATTCCTACCAAAACCACAATGTATCCTATACACGAAAGAGATCCCTCTTAGGAACAAAACCATTGCATAGGTAAAGGTGCAGTGGAAACACTTTGGTCCCAATGCAGCTACATGGGAACTGGAGGATTCCATGAAACATACATACCCTTCTTTGTTCACAGTTGTATATAGAGTTTTTGTGGCAGATAGAACACCGAGGGAGATGTTCCTTTAGGGGGGGATTGTAAGACCCTTGTTTCCACCATTCTGTAAATATAACTATTATCATGACCAAAACTTTATACATAGCTGATATGTGATTATTGAAAAACAATGGACCTTTTATAAATTATGTAATTTAAATAATTGTTTATTAATGCAACAAGGAGTTGTTGAACTACTACTGAAGGGATTTACTTCATAGGTTACATTGTCATGAGAGGAATGGTTCAAGAGAGAAGATATTACTAGTTGAAATGACCCTGCCAAGAAGTACCCTGACAATTTAAAGAAATGCGGACCCTGAATTGTCCTCAGCCCCAGAGATTTGATTACCAGTCAGGCTAGTATTTGAGTAGTCCCCTTCGAGAATCAATGAAGGATGGGAAAATTACCCATCAGGAAGCTTATGAAATGACCCACAATGTCTTGGGGATGAATAGATGAAAATAAAGGGACAAAGGAAAAAAAGAGAGGGGGGTGAGAAAGACAGACACACATGGTTGGGGAAAGCCTGAGCACTTAAGACGACAGAAAGAGAACTCTCTGTTTTGAGGAAAAGTAATAATGTAAAATTGATATATGATCCCTGAAAAATCTTGTTGAGAAACTTGATATCCTCTCTTGGCATCGTACCCTGGATCGGGGTGGATGGATGTAGTAGTACACATTGAAACCTTGCCTATGGTTGGGTGGAGAGCGACACACCATTCAATAGTTTCCAACATATATTAAATTTGTAGATAAGTCTCTCTTATATAATATATGTGTTGAAAGGAAATACATAGTTTTCCATGGTCTGTATGGTAGTTTATGTCTTTAGAAAATAACTACAAGTATTTTGTCTATAGAAATATTGGGTGATGATTGTGTATATTTGTTTGGGTATGTAAATAACTCAAAAAACCTTCTATGTCTCTAGTGGAAAGATGAACCCAAATCTCGGTGTGACTATATATTCTATGGTGATCTTATATATACAAATATACATGTAAGTGTATGCACCTGTGTAGTGAAGTATTGGGATTCCTGTAGTGAGTGAATAATTTCGAGGTACGATGAAATAGAGACACCCTAGGTAGGAAATGGAATGCCTTGGACCCATGTGAGAACTCTCAAAAAATAAAAGGTATTGAAAAGGACTAGAGAAAACCCTCATGAAATTTGGCTAAGTCATGGACCAGACTGTTAAGCTAGAGAAAAACCCTCAATTTTTTCTTGGAGAATCGTGACCATCAATTTGGCATGGTGGTTAGATCTGGACCCTTTATCAGTGTAGGGGGTAGGATTAAATCTCAACCGTCAATATGGAGAGACAATAGAGCCTAAACATCCATAATAAGGTGCCATTTGGGGTAAAACATAGGGTGATATCTGACGGGGAGACTCCGAGGTGAGATCTGGACCCTTGATCAGAGCAAGGGAAGATTTGACTTGAGTCATTGATTTGTGGTAAAGGCCAAAAGTCTCCTTGGTGAGTGATAAATCCTTATTTCACCTTGGATGGATAATATCCTTCTGTTTGGTGTGGCAACAAGATTTGACCATTGATCAACATAGAGGTGAGACTTAGGTTAGACAAGATCTCATCCATTGATCTAGAAAGATAAAATGATCCTAGCCACTCTTAAGAGGATGTCATTTATAGTCAGTTGTGGACCCAGAGGAGATGCATTCCAAAGGAGGGACTCCAAGGGATGATCATGACCATAGATCGATGAAAGGAAGATCAAATCCTAGTCGTTGGTTTGAGCTATAAGCTTGCAAACTAAGGAGGATTGTGTGCCAGACAATGATGGATCAAATGGAAATAGGTCCATGTGGCATATAGATATTGGTCCACATGCCACATGGGCATTTTTCCATGTGTCAAGAAGAATCAAGTTTTTAGGCAGGACATTGTGTTGGATTATGAGTTCCACGTGTCATGCTAGGTGGTGGGACCACAAGTCGGGATAGGTGGAAACCAATGTACGATCCTTGTATTTGGACCAATGTACGATCCTTGTATTTGGACCAATGTACGATCCTTGGGATAGGTGTCTTAATCCTTATTGTTAGATCTTCAGTGAAGATATCCTAGCCATTCATCGCAAGATGTTATTTGGAGTGAGTTATAGAGATACACTCTGACAAAGGAGCTCCAGGAAGATATTTGGACCATTGATCTATCAAGATCAAAGGAGCTCTGAAATGAAATCATGACCTTTGATATGTCAACATCAACGAGATCTGAGATGAAATCACGATTGTTGATTTGTCAAAATAAAATGAGCTCCGAGATGCAATCATGACCATTGATCCACTGAGATCGGTGGAGCTTCAAGAGGATATCTAGACCATCAATCTGTAAATATCACAGGGACTCAATGAACAATATGGATCATTGATATTTAGTTAAGTGATCAAGAGGATGATGTGGATAGTGCCATGTGCCGATCATAGAAGGTGCCACATGACATAGTGATTTGGAACCTGTAAGTGAGCTTCTGTGAGAAATATGAATGCCACATGTCAAGTGGTGATGGTTCCACATGTCATGTAGAGATGACATCATGTGTTAAGAGGATTTGGTACATGTAGGTGAAAATATGAGAATATTTGGGTTTTTCGTCAGATTTTGAAAGGTTCTCAAGGTCGTGCATTGACAGAAAATGCCAATGATGATATAGGCATCGACAACATGATGAGATTCGTTGATCTATTATTGGGAGAGAGATCTCCACCATTAATTTCCTCGAGATTCATTTGAGAGAGATGGATGTCACGATGATGTGAGGCTACCAGCATGTCAAATAGTGTGGCTGAGTATTGACATATGTCAATACGTAATTGGTTGACAAGGCAAGGTGGGTCCCGTTAGATTATAAGGTCCTCTGGGCCATTATTTTTTTTGGGGCCATTGGATTTGAGGGATAATGAATGTGGACCATTGATCCAGGTGTAATGTCATCGGGGTTCAAAGGGATTTGTTAAGAATTGTTAATAAATGTTGACGACAAAAAAAGGAGTGATCTGGACTGTTGGTTGAAGCGGGATGTAGACACAGTTTGAACTGTTGATCTTCCATGGGTCTCACCATCATCTTTATAGGTGAGAAAGGGATGAGCAATTAAGCATTGCACAATTTGTGTTGTCGACTTATTGAGATTCATTAGATGAGAAAATTGAGGACTGTCAAATGAAGAACGTCAAATGGGAGTGGTGTTAATCCCCATGCAAGTTAGGACCATTGATACAGTTAGAGCCATAGGATGCTTGGTCAAAGGATGGTTGGATCTAGTGCAGTCTCAGAATGAGATCATCATTAAAACTCTTAGTGTTGGGGTGTTTGAGGCTCTGTGGGAGTAAAACAACGATGAAGACGAAGATAGGTCAATGGATCAAGCGATCAAACTTAATGTGCCCGATGGCTGATTCCATGGTGGATGTCATGAGTATTAAGAGGACATGTGGTAATGAGGTGGCCTTGGGCAGTGGCAGATTTCATGGTGGATGTCATGAGTATTAAGAGGACATGTGGTAATGAGGTGGCCTTGGGAAAATGGAGGCCCGAGAAATTTGGAAGGCTATAAATTTTGACTCCGATATCGTATTTCGGCATACCAAAAGTCGTTAGAAATCTTTTAATGAGTAGGAGATGTTGCTGCCATATGGAATAAGCCTCAATATGGTTAAGGAAAAGAAAAATGTATTACCCCATTCCCTTAAAAGGTAATTAGGGGGTCAGGTGTCTTACAGGTTGCATCTCTTATTTAAGAAGAAATGAGATGAAAGAACATGGAAAAATCAACCAAAGAAGATTTAATGGTGAGAGGTTGACCAATTGATAGACATAAAGGATAATTCTCTTGTAGAAAGTCAAATTAGAAGGGTATATCTAAATCCTCAGTTCAATCGATGAGAAGATGCTGGAAATGTGGTAAAGATGGGAATTATAAAATGGATTGCAAGGTGTCAAAGGAAATAGAATTCAATACAGGATCCAATGAGAAGTAGTCAACTGAGAGAAAGACTACTCCAGATAAAGGAGGAGAAGTGTATCTAGTGTCAACCAGTACACAAACATATCAATATGTTTGGTTGATTGAATTAGGAGCATCCTATCTTATGACACCTTACAAAGAATGGTTCTACGAATATTAGAGATATGAAGGAGGATATGTGTTCATGGGGGATGACTCGATAAACAAAATTGTTGTAAGGGGAAGAGTTTGAATGATATTGCAGGATGTGAAGCATAGAACCCTTCTAGGTGTGCTACAGATTTTGGGTTTGAAAATAAACCCGATATCTATTAGCAAGATGAGTGATGCAGGAGTGCACAACTCTATTTCATAAGGATACATGCCAAATGGTTAGGGGTGTGGTGGTCTTAATGAAAGGAGATCATATTACAACCCTATACAAGTTTTTAGGGAATGTGAACTTAAATCGATGCAAGAAAATTTTTGTTCTTGAGGTTGACTTGACTTCGACTTGAATCGACTCATCTCGGGTCGAATCGATTCAAACCGACTCAACAAATCTTCATCATGTTGATCTGACCATACTGTTATCTCCCAATAAAGTCTTCTTTTTTATTCCTGTCCTAGGTATTTTATATAGTTTTTATCCCATGAGTCATTTAATAAAAAGGTCCTTCATAAGTCCAGTCAACAAAAATGAGTCATGTCATATAGGGTAAACAACAACTCAATAGTTGTCATAGTCATTATCCTAAGTCATTTTTGGTCAAATTTAAAATCATTTATCTCTTTTCACATGAGTCATGGTCGTAGAAGTCGGTTTTGGTCTTTGTAAAGCTATCATACCTCCCTCAAGTCATGATTTGACCATTATGTATCATTCCACCTCATGATGGAGAGTTTGTAGTGCATCTGCATACTTTTGTATTGAAGGCACTATCAACTCATCCCCTGTTGTCAGCACATAACATCATTTTAGTGTGTGGTGTGCTATGAACTCGAAGGGAAAAGGCCCCAGTTTAAAATTTGAAATTTTGCATGAAAGCTGTTAAAAGGAGGCAAGCCCGAGTTATTTTAGCTTCATAAAAGAAGTTGGAGGTCTTTTATATAGCAGAAACTTGCCACCAAAGGGTTTCAAGGTTTGAATACTTCAAATAAGGCTCTTCTTCATTGAAATCGGTTTTTCCTCACCATTTCTTACGCAGAGGTAACTGGAGCAGGCTTTCACTTCCCTCATGGCACCAAGGAAGGACCGAGGTAACTGGAGCAGGCTTTCACTTCCCTCATGGCACCAAGGAAGGACCCTATTCCTAGGAAAAGGTCGGGCTCCTTGGTTAGATTTGAGCCTGCAAACACTTCATTAATTGAGAAGGACATGAACCATGTTGACTCCTTCAAATTCTTGGGTTGCTGGAGTTTTTCCCAGAAGTTGCAAGGATTCCATCTGGAGGTATCAAGGGATTTTGTATAGAATTATAGGGATGGAAAAACAAAAATTGGTCCACTATAAATCCACGTGACAACAAATTTGATTGCTGAAGTGATAGAGATCCATAGGATAGGGGAACAATGGTATAAAACAAAGAATATTGAAAAGGAGGACTGATGCCAGGACATTCTTAGAACTGAACATAAAGGAGTTGATCTAGTGAGAGGTGTTCCCAAGAAATGGTTGATAGAAGACTATGATAAGATGTTGTTCATCATACAGAGGTTTTTTACATGTGAAGGAAGATACAACTGGGTGTTGTAGTATCATTTCAAGCTCCTCCTCCACTTCACTGGTAAGAAAGAGATAGACTTATCCTTTTTCCTCTTCAAAAGTTTATAAAGGATGATTTATTTTGCACAAAGAAAACCTAAGAAGCTTCACAAGTCTATTTTTCACCATTCTCTAATCAAACTTATAGTTCTTAAGAAGTTAAAATAGGAAGGGAAAGATTGACCTACCTTCTTGTTTGTGTCAAACTACCATATTGATTTTCCTGTTTCTCCTCCTACACACAAAGCCTCTAAGAAGAAAGTTGCAGCACCACCTATTGACTCCTCTGCACCATCATCTGAGATACCACATCCTTCTTCTCCCTCAAGTGAAGTAGCACCAGAGCTTGTCCTTTTTTATCCTAGGCTTGAAGTATCCCAGCCTTCTGGTTCTTCTGTTCCCTCTGAATCTAAAAAAATTCAAAACCCTCACTTGCCCAAGTCTATAAAAAAAAAAAAAATAGCTTAGGAAACTCTAATAAAATAACAGGAAGACCCTCTTCTAGAGCTCCCTCATATGGAAATTGAGGACAATTCTCCAATTATACAAGCTATAGTCAACACACCAATGCTTAGGATATCATCTATAAGGAAACTTGTTTTATCAGAGGAGTCTGTTCCAAGCATTGATGTGGTAGCGACTAGTGATAAGTTGTTAAAGTTTAAAGCTTCCCCTCTTGAAAAGGAAGCATTGGAAGCCATAGTCTAGATGAGAGACTCTCCACCAGATCCACCTTCAGAGGTAGAGCAGGGACCTAAATTGGATTGGGTTAAATTGTTCAAGGAGGCAGACAATCAACTTGAGGAGGTGTTGGCAGCCAATTCACTTTTTTTTTTATGATCCTATAAGATGCCTACACCTATGTCTTGAAAACATCAAGTTTTTAGTCGCATTTTTCAAATAGATGACATTTTCATTTCTTGCGACATTTACACATTTGTCTTCGATAAGTTTTCATGACTGTAAGCGTGAAAACTTCTCCTTTTGAAGTTGTTTTTTGATCATTATCTGAACTGTGGATATTTCTTTTATGCCTATTGTGCTTACCTTTTATTGATCATTACACAACTGACAATATCCTTTCATCGGTTCTCATACTTCGATTGATTGTATAACTTGGTTTTATTGAAGACATTTAGCCTTTGGATTT
>CBVK0100069394.1:0-14913 GCA_900067695.1 Picea abies
AAGAATATAGCAAAGGATTGGTTGGGTTTTCTTCCCTTGTTGAGAAGGGTTTCCCAGGATACTTCTCGTGTTCTTGTGCTTGGTTATTCTTTTTGTGATCTTGGTTTACGACAGTTAGCTAATGTATTGTTGCAGTAGTTATGGTTCAGTTCATGCTAAAGATAAAATTAATTAAACCTCATACTTGAGCTAAACCATAGTGAAAATTCAACACATATATGGGCAAGTACTTATCTTTATATCATGATGTACAAGCATTTTGGAAAGAGCATTTGATTATATGGGAACATCTATTCCACCGCAGATAGAGGAGATAAGTATTTTCCTGGAAGAATGGTTTAATATGGAGATTGGTGAACTTTCTGCATACACAAGTGAATTCATTTTCAGGGCATTATCTAACTCTGAACACTAAAATTTGTTACCAAGCACACAATTTTTCTCTTTAAAAATATGCTAGTTATGATCTTACTTTGTTTAGATCATGTAGGCAATTTTGAAAGAGCATTTGGTTATAATATGAGAACATCTAAACCATAGCAGAAGATTAAATATTTATGCAAATAATGACTTAATATGGAGAGTAACTATTTTGGAAGTTTGGGACCTTCTTGATGTAAGTTTGCTTCAGAAAAAAATGTCGAAAAATTATAATCAAAAGAGAGCAATGATCTTAGATACGTGGAACTCCGGTTGGGTATATTATTCTTTCTCACATAGTTATGATATTCTTGTTGATGCTTGGGTATGTTATTCTTTCTTATTCGTTATGACATTTTATTTCATAAAAGAATTGGAGTGGAATTCTATTATGTAGGGCGGTAAAATTTCTACTAAAGAAGAATTTGAAGCAAAGTTGAAGGCAACTAAGATCTCCCTAGTAGAAAAATTGATGGTCTCACGTTTCCCTAAAGTTAAGATACATAAATGGCTGACTAACTTTGTCATTAACAATGTGGAGTATAACTCTATTATTATGGAACATGCCAATTTAAATTGCATTGAGAGTGTAAAAGTTTTACTCATGATAGAGGAAGAAATCATCATGGGCAATCTCTGTGATCACATCAGAGTGTGTTTGAACCAAGCCTTGGAGGAAATCTCCAAGATATATTGAATATGAAGCAGTTGGGAAGGTTAGGTCTAATAGAAAGCATGTACCAAAATTGGAAGAGACTATTTAAACAACATCCATCCATAAGAGAAGGATTAGTTGACAATGACTTGCCTCCTTTTATTTTTTTAAGAAATAATCATTTGTGACTTTCCTCTCCTTCGTTTCCCCCGATTGTTCCTTTACTATTTGGTTTGCATATGTGTTTTCACATTATAGATTATAGAATGACCAATTTTTCTCCTGTTTTCCCTCCAGGATTTCCCTAATATTCCAGGTCTATGGGAGCCCTATCCGAGCTTATGAGAGTAGACAATTCGAATTTCATTTGAATATTAGTCATAGGAATTTTGTGGAGGCATTTGAGCCCTATTATTCCTAATAGTGTTGAATGATTCATATTGAGAACTCATAGTTTAATTTTGCTCCATGGAGAACTATTCAAGTCTCACTAGTTTTTATAATTGTATCTTGGTAGTGGACATGTCAAATAGTATTTTAAGCAAATAATTATTTTTGACAAACTCATTTGATTGACAATGCAATAGTATTTTAAAGCTCTTTGGATGACCTGCGCCATATTTTATGTTTCCTTTCCTCTTTCAAAGTCATGATCATTTTTATTGCTTATACTGTTTGAAAGGAGGGAAAATATTTGTGTTCTGATCCAATTTGCTTATCATAAAATATTACTATTATTCTTTGTATTATATCACTAATTGGAATTAATTAAGACGTATAACCCATTCTTTTAAACTCTTTTTGCATGAGTTTTTCTTTTGTTTTGTCTCTTATCCAACTCATATTTGACAAAAAATGACCATGGACAACATTATAGTTTTTCAAGTTGTTGATACAAGATAAAATTGCAGTGAATTTATATATAGTTCAAGTATATTCCAAGTAATACATCAACAACCTAGTTTTATAAAATCGAGTGTATGTAAAGGTAATAGATAGATCTGATGTTGCCCCAAATATATATAAAAACGTGTGTACATTGATCGTACATTGGGTACCAAATGGAATACCTATATACTATGACTCTAACAATCAAGCACATATATAGGATAGATACAAATGTTAAAATTGGCCTTCTCACTTGGTTGTACTAGATCTATTTATTTGGGGCATGAATGGAAAATCCATAGCATGTTATCTCATCCCTTAAGTGGTCTGGAGGACATATGGGGACCGAACATAAATTATAATTGAGATCTAGTTATATGTGCGAAATTGTGTTTAATACAGAAGTACATGACAAACATTTCATTAAAAATCACCTTACTCGAATGTACATGGTATTAAAAACCAAACAAGATCGAATTTGGGGTATGACTGGAAAATCCAGAGTATGTTATCTCATCCCTTAAGTGGTTCAGAGGACATATGGGGACCTAAATATTTAATAATTGTAAATAAAGCTCAGTAAGTTGCAATTCATCAAAAATATAGTTCCTTGTTTGAATCGACCACGAAAGTAAACTAACCAAGATGATTCCATAATCCTACATATCCATAAATACATGTACTTTCAATGCAAAATAAAAAATTATGGAATGTATGTCAGTTGTTTAAAGAAATTGTAATGGTATGCCATCTTCAATTATTCGTTCATGATCAACTTTTGACATTTTCCATTTTCTAACTTTTGTTTTTTTCCTTGATTGAACCTCTATTAACTTTATGCGCATTGCACATACCAAATGATTATATTAACAACTTATGACATCCGACTGATAGTCTTGAAAGTGAACATGACTATCGGTTTGATGAGTTTCTTGAAAAAATAGCCTTTCAATACGATTGATCCTCTTTCATATATAAAATCGTTATCATCAAAATCTTCTAATAACCTCATCTTTCCTTTTGTGCATCGCATCAAATAATATTTCATGTTTTCAGTGTTGTCTACAGGTGCAACCATGACAAAGACATCTCCTACAAATAATTTGATATGTTCCAACAAACAGCTCTCATTAGATTAGCACACATGCACACCATTACTCATCTACTATATGTAAATTTTATATATCCAGTACAAGTACATCTACAAGTTGTTTAAATATTTAACAAATATGTTTAAACAATTGAAACATAAATTACCTTCTCTAACAAGATAAAAAACTCTATCACCATCAATTGACACTATAGTTTCATTTAATTCCATCTCCTCTAAGCTTTCAAGTGGCATTTTCCCTTTTGTATTAAGTTTGATATGTCTCCAAGCTTTAATGTATTTCGCATTTTCGTTTTCGCAAATCTCTATGGATTTTGTGTCCTCTATGCAAACTGAACAAGAACAAGATTCATTTCTTCTATCAAATGCAAACACATTTTGATAGGGTTTTGTTTGAACTAAATGCAATTTTTGCGTCCCATGTATTGTACTGGCCTCATATGGGATTGATCTATTTACATCTTGGTTTCCAACATACCAAAACAACATGCACATGGTTCAAGAATAATTTATTTAAATATTCATATGAAATGTCAATATACATGTTAAAGACACGAAATTGTTAATTTGAACTCTATCAAGAACATGATTGAAGATCATATAAATTTGAACATGCGAATAAAAATATATTGTGTACATGTGTAACATATATATACACACACACCTGCGCACATCCCTTGACAGATTATTTTCATGGCTTAGCGCTAGTTTGCACCATTCAACAACTTGATCAATGAATTCAAATCAATTGACATGAGGGTTCATATGATACCTTCAAAGTGCTCGTTTTACACATGCCCCTGCACCGTCATGCTCTCCTTTTCCATGACCACTCTCAAAGAAATTCCAACAATGTGTAATGTTTGATTTCTTGTGAGGACGACACAACCAATGGAATGATCATGAAGATTTGAACTAACCTGCACATCCATCTAACCATATCCAATGTCGATCGAATCCAATCCCACGTTCTTTCAATGAATCATAAAATTTTATCAAAACAATGTTGTACATAATGTGTATCGTGTGCCCAATCATCACTTATATAAAAGTGATATTCTTTAATAACATGTTGATTGTCATTGGTGCTTTTTATGTTATCAACACTATGTTGGACATGTTTATATAGAACGTGGACAAATATAGTGACTTGATCAGAATGATAATATTCACTCTTTATTTATTTTTGTGCAACGAATGTGTAATTCTCTGCAAAATCAATTACAAACAAAATTGTCCCTGGTGGAAACACTTCACGAGATTGTTTGAATTGTAGGTCTTGCCACCGAGCTCTATGTGAATGCTTGGTGTATTTATAAATTTCTTCCTCAAACTTCTTCAAAAAATCTATCACACAGATTTTATCTACTTTCAAATCAATCCTTTTGGAAATAACATTTGAAGAATGTGGATCCATGTTGCTGATATATTCATATCTCTTCCAATTGTCTGTTATATTAGACAAGGATTGATCATTCATATCAATATGATACTTTGAGTGAAACAAACTTAGATTTCCACAACGATCACATTTCTTTCCACCGACACATTTTTTTTGGTAAAATAATTAATCACCTTCTCTTTCACATAGAATTTGAGATATAAAAGCACAGAATGTGGAAGGAGGAGGTGAAATTGCCCATAAAGTTTTACCAAAATCAATAAAAGTGTCGTAATATAACTCAAATTCCACATGATAATGACAACAACAAGTGTCATGAATAGTGATGGGTCTAACAAACCATGGTTTTTGTTGCACACATGTATTGATGAAAATTTTAACTTATTTGTGCTCTTCTTTGAACTTATTGAACAATTCTATTTCTGTCATTGGCAATATATGTTTTTGATGTTCTTCATATTGATTTCGTGTTATTCTTTGTTGCAACACATCCCTTGTATGTAGTGAAACACAAGATTCTGTCAACCAAAATTTACGGGCCGATTCTTTAACATTTTCTGCAAGTCTATCTTTGTAGGGTTGTCTAGAAATAACTGTCCAACAAATAAGTTCACCATTTGCATCTATTTGTAATCAAAATTTTCTATGTTTGTATAATGTTTTTCTTGAGGTTCCCATCGCTTTTGCCATGTGTCGTGTCAAACGATCTTTTATATTGCTAGATGAAACAACTGTTGTTTGTATCACTCAACATGCAACACTGACATCTTTTTTTCGAGATTTTCCAAAAGTTTTTAATGCACTAGCTATATTGTCAAAAACATTATGTTTCACCTTTCTATCTTTTGTTGACTTTTGAATACCCAATAATGATGTAGCTTCTTTTAACTTTCTCGACTTTATTAGACATAGCAAAAGTTGAGCTTGTATTGTTACTGATTCATCTTTGAAAAAAGTATTATACATATTCTTAACATGATATCTTATATAATACTTAGCTTATTTCTTCCCAAATTTGTCAGTATCAACATTTTCTAATATTTCATCATCAATGTTGATAGATTCTCTTGCATATTTCAATTTAAAGTTTATATTAAAAAACAAAACCCAAACATAAATTCACTATCAATTTAAAGTATATATTAAAAAAAATCCCTTTGATATAAACCTCATGTAAGGTAGTTGTAACCCATGGCTCCAAATCTATCATGGAAGGTAGTTGTAGGATGCCTCAACCAACATTCCCTAGACAATATCATATATAAGTAAATCAAATATGGATAAGTATGGCATTGCATAGGCCCCTCGACACATCAATGAAATCACACACTTACTGTCTCCCCGAAACCAATGACTCATTCTATAACACAACCCACATCATCAATCTTATTGCATTGCATATGCTTCTTATAAGATTCAATAAAGAACTCCAAATCCTCTCAAAGCCTCGCTTTTATTTTTGTTAGCATCCACATGTTCTTCCCAACCATACTATATGTTGTCTTGGTGCACAAAAACACACAACTCATGTAACACCATTAAAAAGGAGAATAAATATAATATTGCATAGTCTTTGAGAATAACTTGATTGATCATAGCCATAGTGACAATCTCAACAATCAAAATCACCTTTCTACTCCTTAATGCATTTGTAGAAGACTTCATTTCCTTGTCACCATGTCATTGTAAGAAGGTAAGATTGGAAGACTCAAGAATAACCTAGACTTGAATCACACCACCACCTTAAAAGAGATGGTAACATAACTCACAATAATCTCTTGATTGTTTATGTCGTTAAAACTCCTTGTGCTTTCACACTGATAAAAAAACAAAGTGATACACACATTAAAAAAGAGAAGAAATGCAACACCATTAAAAAGGAGAAGAAACATATCATTGCATAATATTCGAGAATAACTTGATTAATCATGAACACACTAACAATCTCAACTATCAAAATCACCTTTCCACTCCTTAGTGTATTTGTAAAGGACCCCATCTCCCTGTCATCATGTCATTGTAAAAAGGTAAGATTGAAAAACTTAAAGTAACTTAGAATTGAACGACACTACCATCTTATTAGTCCTTGCCAAAGGACATGACTATAGCATTCGATTCATCGTTGATCATCCATTAGTTTTCCTTTGACTACAAATATTTTTCTTGATGTCTAATGTTGTACATACGCTTAACAAAATAATTATTTTTTCAAAATATTTAAATTACTTTTATCACACACGCTGAACCAATTTAATGTCTTATGGTAGAGCTCTAACCAAATGCAATTTTTTAATCTAAGGTTATACCTAAGTTTTGAGTTTTAATTACAGAACACACACAATGCAATGTTTTTTCAAACATAGATAAACTAAGTTTGAAGTTTTAATCTTGGATAACTATTAAATTCATGTAAGTGGAATAAACACATCTTAACAAAATAATTATTTTTTCAAAATATTTAAATTACTTTTATCACACATGTGATTGGCTGAACCAATTTGATGTCTTATGACAAAGCTCTAACCGAATGCGATTTTTTAAACTTACGTTATACCTAAGTTTTGAGTTTTAATTATGAAACACACACAATGCATTGTTTTTTCAAACATAGATAACCTAAGTTTGAATTTTTAATCTTAGATAACTTTTAAATTCGTGTAAGTGGAATAAATACATATCAAGTGCAATTATTTTTTCATAATATTATTTTTTTAATGATCTTGTAATGGATTATTTTTAACGATATTGTAAAAAAATTTGTAACAAAATTTACAACTATCACCATTCTACTACACAATCTTTGTTATATGTGATTATTCAGTCTTTGTTATATGTGATTATTCAGTCTGGTTTGATGTCTCCTTTCTCGCCCAACCTCTTTTTTCCATCTTCACATTTCTCATCTCCTAATATATTTTAGGAGTTTCCTCCTGCGTATATACCTCTGTCAAACTATCTCTATAAGTCTCTATAACTAGCATAGATGCAATATCGGGTACCATGAAGCAATGCAGTTGGATGCACCCATTGGAATGCAAATTGGAGTTGGATGCATCCAATAACATATACATGTATACCATGTGAAGTGGATTACTCAACTTTTTCAGATGAGTAGAGTTTTGGCCATTTTTAAAGAACTAGTAAATGCTCATAACTTTAGTTTGAAATTATTGATTATGTTACAACGTGAGAAATATATATATATATATATATAATTTTTTTTAATAAAATAGACCAGTGAGGATAAATATTAATAAAATATAATATAACTAAAGTTAAAAATGAATATTGTATAAAACCAAAATAATGGCAACAATTCAAATACCATCATATTTTAGAATATGAGGAAATAATAAATAATTCTATGGTCGTTATTCATATGGTTATGAATAAAGTTACATTATCAAATTTATCGAATCACTATCTAATTGTGTCAAAGAGTTAAAAAATTAATAACAATCTATAAGTGGATGATTTTTTATTATTTTTTTTAATTTTTATTCAGTGAAAAAATAGCTCAAATTATATTGAAATAATTTTTTTACATCGACATTGCATTAGAAGCATGAATAGTCTGATTCTAAATACCACCATCCTTCACTAGCCAGATTCTAAAGACTAACAAAACTTCTTCGACAGTAGGATTCTCATTCCTAAAAGGAACGAGAAAATTAAAAACTGCAACTGAATCCAAGTCAATGAAACTCAATCAGAGATGATTACTCGAGCATGTCTAAGTAATATATCTCAAATTGTGAGAGATGGTAACAATATACATTGAATGTTTGGCTCCAACTATTTGTAAATTCAATTATCACGAAGTAGTCATTGATCTCTTTCTTTGTTATTCAATTTTTCATTTATTAGTAATTTCAAAATTTCAATAATCCATATTTCATAGAAATTAATTTTAGAAAATGCTCACAACTTTAGTACATTGTTGCTAATTTTTTAACTCTTTGACACGACCATACAATTATTTCCTAAGTGAGGATGAATTTTAATAATATAATACAACTAAAGTTAAATGAATATTGTATAAAACCAACTTAATGGCAAGTCAAATACCATCCTATTTTAGAATATGAGGAAATAATTCTATGGTCGTTATTCATATGGTTATGAATAAAGTTACATTATCAAATTTATGGAATCATTATCTAATCGTGTCTAAGTGTTAAAAAATTAATAACAATCTATAAGTGGATGATTACTTGAGCTTTTATTTTTATTTACTCACAAAAGGTTTTTCCGTGTCTAAGTAATATGTTAAGCTTTGTAACTATTAAGTTTATTAATCATGTTAAGCTTTAACATAATTATTATATTTTTCATAAATAATTTAACACACAACATTTTAATTTCAGAAGTTAATGTCAAGCTCACACCTATATAGACTTATTTTTTTATTTAACACATCTCCTTTCAATTTTATTGACTATTTATTTTATAGAATATATAATAATTGGTTTAAGATTTATTTAAGAAAAAAATCTTTCTTTATATTATAACAAAAGACTACCATCATTTGTTGGTTTTAGTATAATTTTTATTACTATTATGAATATATTTTAAGTAATTTTGATAAGTAATGCCACATCACTTCACTTGCAATACTAGTTTTAAGAGCATATACCCATCTTCAAGATGCTAACATGCAACGTTGTAATTCAAACTTATGCATGAATTCAAATCTATGCATCAAAATAGCCACATTGACACTTGTTTAAGATCGTAAAAACAAAATGATACACACATTTAAAGACTTTAACTTTATTCAATGAGTTTGTTTCGTCTTTATATCTACCTTCAAATTTAAGTTAACATTCCTATTTCATTGCATTTTGGGATATAACAAGTCTAAACGTTCTACATTCTATTTTTTTTGGCAACTATCATTAGAATTTGACTATGTAATTGTTGGTGAAATAACAAATTTCCATTACTTAAATTGCATTTTGAATGCATAAATCAATTCAACATCTTCAACATCTTAGAAAACCTCCAATACACTTAAATTATACAATCTCAACCACTAATATTTCAAATACTTTTAAATTTCTAACCAAATTTTAAACAAAACCAATAAAAATAATCCTTTTAAATTTGATTATTTTGAACGAAACTAATAAAAAAAAGTTCTATTTAGATTACACATACATTTTACACATTTTGAAATATGTTAGAATAAGAAATAAGGTTCAATAAACTCCATCTTAATGCTTTGTATATATTTGTATGCTTATATATATATATACACTAAAAGCATCCAATTACGGTATACTTAACTATAATGGTACAACATGCATGGAATAATAATTCACGAAGGGAATATACAGCGAAACCTCTTCTGGTGATTTAGAGGGTTTTTCGTGTTTTCTTAATTAAACTCGAAAAACCGTGTATTACTTTGTGAAGTTGACACAAGCGGGACTGTTTCACAGGGCAAACTATTATTAATTTCCTTACTACTTATTCATCACTCTTCTGCTGAGTGAGGGTTGAGGGTTTCAAGGGTTCTCTGCGAGGGTGTAGGGTTTCTAGGGTTTTACATAGTTATCCGACCTTTTGAGTTTCCGATCGACGCATAGGTCCCATCTCCGCCAACCTCGACGTTTGTGCGCTCGGGCGTAGACCTTTCCGTTCCTCAGCCCTCAGTTTGCTTTTCGATGGATGGATGTATGGGTAAGGATGGATGCATGCGTAAATGGGCGGGCTCCATTTCAAATTTAAATTTCCCTCCGTTTGGGAAGCATCAGAAGCCGAGCTGTTTTCGATGGTCGATCGTTCTGTCATGATATACGTATAACTTCTCTCTTTCTCTTTCTGTAACTAGCATGAGAGAAGTCCTGTCTTCACCCAAGAAAATGATCGGCTTCGTGTTGATCATATTTTCTATTAATATACACATTTGCAGCAGCCTAGAGACAGTGGTGGCCGACTCCTTACTGCAACTTGAGCACTAACTACACAGACGGTAGCAAGTTTGTGAGCAATGTGAAGACAGCGTTGAACAGTCTTCAGGTTGACGTTAAAAGATTGAAGGATGCCATATTTGGAAGGCATGGGGGAGGTATTGCAGAGGCATTGTTTTGGCTATTATTGTCTGTTTCCCTGTAATCAAATCCATTTTGGCTCCATTTTCTGATATAGCTGTGAATTCTCAAATTTACAGGTCACTATATAGGGGATGACTCACAAATCAGAGAAGGTGAGCAACCGACCAGTGAGGGTCAGGTCCTAGGTTTGATTCTTATCATGTCCAATGTTTTCACTGTTTAAAATGGAAACATTGGTAGCTGCACCAGAAAATTTTCACGATAATAACAAGCTTGGAGAGGGAGGATTTGGCGCTGTATACAAGGTGATTCAGCGATGTGAGAGAAAATTGTTTGAAACTGTGTTCGATATGTTTTGTGAAGATATCTGCCTTCGTCTTGCAGTACGATTCAGTTCCGTGAGTGGGATAGTTAAACTCCAAATTTTAAAGAATCTGTTTCTGAAATCTCTCAGGAGCGGAGAGATAATTGTACCTGCATCACTTCGAATTTCCTTTGTAACAAAATGATCTGATACCATCCTATTAATCCTCAAGTGGAATTTCGTTGGACGTCGTAATTTGGTGGAGAGATCGGAGGCATTGCAGAGGGGAATGATTAATGTAGCAGAAACTCTTCCTTTTGTCGAGCAGGGACGCATTTACATTATTTGGAGAGACGTTCTCACAGCATATTCAGTAAACCCGAGCATTGTGTTGAAATGGTGGACTGAGAAATTGCAGGATGCCATTAGGAGAGGCAAGATCATTTCAGATTCAAATTTTAAGGCAATGCATGATTATCAGAAGGATTCACTAATAGAATCCCAATTGTGTCCTCATAAGATCCTAGTTGTGTCCTTGCAGCATATCAATTGCATCCTCATAGCATCCAAATTGTGTCCAAGTTGCATCCTATTAGTGTTCATTTGTATCTTAATAGTGTCTCGGTAGCATCCTCTTAGTACACCCTAAGAACCCTCTTTATGTCCATTTTTGCATCCTTTTGGAATTATGTTAACTTGTTTAGCATCCCAATTTAACATCCCAATGTCATCAAGTTGCATCATGTTTTTATGTCATTGTAGGATTTCATTCTAAGTCATAATGGTGCCCTTTTGAACTACTTTATGCATCTATTTTGGCATTCTTAGTCAACCATTTTTGGGTTGCATCCTATTATGTAATTTGATCTCATTGAATATGAGTTGACTTAGGTTGTGTATCATGTTAAATTCTAATTTTCATGATTTTATAGTGTTGACACATCTTTTTATTTTCATTTTAAAACATTTTATAACAATATATTCATTTTCATTATAAGATGAGCAATTTTCATTTCATTTTGAATTTACAATAGACAATAATATTCAATTAGTATAAATATATCATATTGAATAGAAATTATACAAGATGAAGGAAAAGTGATGTATAAATAGACAATATATTGTATATGATAATTATATGTTCTCTTTGTAACAAATGGTCTACTGTCACACTAAGGAAATGTGAATCCCCAACAACAAGTATTACTCGAGAATGAAGATTCTAATTTGCGGTGGTCATCATCATCCTCTAAAGGTTGAAGATAATCGTCTTTTTCTTCTTCTTTAAGTTATTGTAAGAACACAACAAAATGAAAATTTATTTAAGTGAATGACTCACACCTACAATTAAAAATAATCTAGTATACAATATTTATGAGAAGGGTTATTTTTTCCAAGGAAAAAGATGTTTTCTTTGTGTTTAAAATGGAAACATTGGTAGCTGCAATAGAAAATTTTCACGATAATAACAAGCTTGGAGAGGGAGGATTTGGTGTTGTATACAAAGTAACATATACTAACAAAGATTCTATTCTAGTAGTTTTACAAAGTTTTAAATTATAGTAGCCAGAATTCTTACAAGTGTAGATTGATAGCTCCCATGAAAACAAATACGAAATCTAATACAAGTAAGTTCATACTACACAAAATCTTCATACTAATTGTCTCTCAACCTCTTAGGGAACTAGACCAAACGGAAGCAAAATAGCAGTGAAGAAGTTGTCCTTAAAATCTAAGCAAGGAAGGAAAGAGTTTCTGAATGAAGTTGAGCTGGTGGCCAAAATTCAACATCGAAATATTGTGAAGTTACCTGGTTGTTGCGCGGAGGGATTAGAAAGGTTGTTGGTTTACAAGTACTTGCCCAATAACAACCTTGATAAAATTCTATTCGGTGAGTCACTCAACATTGATGTAGGTGAAGAAAAACATTCCTTGAAATGCCGAAGACATACTTAAGTCGGTCATATTAATTTCGTATCCTGGATTGTCATTACAGATCGAAATAAGCACAGGAAACTTGATTAGCAGAAGCGTTTCAACATCATACTTGGAGTAACTCGAGGGCTTCTCTACTTGCACGAGGATTCTCATCTTCCGGATTGTTCATCGGGATACTAAAGCAGGCCACATTTTTTTGGACAACAATTTGAATCCGAAGATAGCAGATTTCGGGTTAGCTAGACTTTTTGATGAAGATGAAACTCATGTTAGGACAATAGTTGTTGGAACTCTGTAAGATTTCAAAACATACATCGGTAGATTTTACTATTAGTGTCAAGGGGCTTCCAACTAGTACTAATTTTACCACATATTGTTTTGATTACGAAAGGATGACATTAACATCTTTATCTCTTTTGTAAGATGCCTGGGACTACAGATATTTTTTTTTTCAAATATCTTTAACTTTTTTATTGCCAGACATATTTATCAAGTGACATTGTAATTTGCAGATGGTATGTGGCACCAGAGTATGCTATGCATGGTCAATTGTCTGTTAAAGTTGATATTTATAGCTTTGGGATTCTTCTTCTAGAACTTATGAGTGGAAGAAAAAACACGGATTTTAATTTATCACTTTGATCCAAGTCGATATTGGTGGCCACCCACCTATTCCACTTGGACCCCCACCATTGCTTCTTTCAATTTTTCAGTTTCCCCACAGTTTACTATTTTTAGAAATTTTTTGGTTCCTGAACTTCGAGAGTCGTTTTGAGGCCCTAAACAATGTTTTTTGGGAAAACGGGGAGCAACATCGAAGCTCCTTCGAAGTTGCTCACATCAATGTTGTAGTCCTCGGATAGATCTTTCTAAAGAGGTATTGAGCACATCAAACAGATATTGTATGCCAAAGTTACGTCCCCGAGAAGTTGATGTTCCAATTTACCCAAACGAGGACCATAGTCTTGGCGTTTCATCTCCTAGGGTTAGGTCTTTGGATGTTTAGGGTTTTCCATTGTTTCTCAATAATAAATAGGCCTTCAAGCCTCATTGTAACACAGTTCAGAGGCCACTATCCGCCACATCTCTTCTCAGGGATAAGCTACCAACGCCCTAGCTAGTTTATTTGCATTCTCTGTGTCAGCATATTTCAATCATTTGTTATTAATGAAATGAAGTATTACTTCCACTGCATCTCTGCGTTTATGTATATTTATGTATTCCATTGTGTTCCTGCATAAATCTGGATTAGTGGTATCAGAGCGATCTGCTCTTTCTCGATCCTTATTTGCATGTCCCCAACGAGGTCGGGGTATAAGGAGTTAGGGCTCGAGATGGTTGAACATTTGCAAGATCAGCCTCGCAAACCCCGACAACCACCCATGGGGGAAGAAAAGAAAGATGAGGGAGCAGGACATCCTATCAAAATATTGCTCGAGGAGGCCCTCGAGAAACAAAGGAACGCAATGATGGACAACTTTGCCCATATCCTTCAATGGGTGGGCTTGGGATTCCAGCCACTATGTCCCATTGATGTAGCCATGCCATTTGCGGCTACTCATGCAGATTCATCTCATGTCTAGTCTGAGACTGACAAGGCAAACAACTTCATTGAGTGCATTCAGCACATCCAACAACATGTTCATGACATCTTGGACAGAGCCATTGCTAAGTACAAGTAGTGACATGATCAACATCGGATGCCACACAACTTCCAGTTGGGCGACAAAGTGTGGCTACATTTGCAAAAGGAGCGCCTCGCTGGACCCCATCGCAAGCTTCACCCACTCCGATATGGGCCATACATCATCACCAAGGTTGTAGGGGACAATGCCTTTGAGCTCAGTATTCCACCATTCCTTGGTTTGCACCCGGTGTTCAATGTGGACCGCCTTCGGCCTTACTTTCCACCTCTACTAAGCATATCCAACATGGCAGAACAACTCACACCAACAGAGTTAAATCCAAACTGCATGGAACAAGCCACAATTGATCAAATCATGGATAGACAAATCAAGCGCACCCAACAACAAAGGATACTGCTATATCGAGTTGTCAAAGTAGGCCAACTCCTTCACCAAGGAAAGTGGCTCACCAGGGACCAAGTTCAACAGACGTTTCCTCATCTCATGGAGG
>CBVK0100069395.1:0-14913 GCA_900067695.1 Picea abies
CAGGCATTGAAAAAATGGAGGCACTATTTGATTCCAAAGGAATTTGTTCTATATAGTGATAAGCATGCATTACAATTTGTGACTCAATAGGAGAATTTGAATCAGAGGCATGTTAAGTGGGTCGAATACATGCATAATTTCACTTTTGTAATTAAGCATATTTTGGGTACTACTAACAAAGTTGTTGATGCTTTGAGCAGGAAATGTTTGCTGATGGAGGAGTTCAAAGTCAAGACGTTAGGCTTTGATGATCTCAGGGACATGTATGCAGATGATAAGGATTTTAAAGAAGCATCTGGAGTAGCTGAGAACCCAGTTCTCAGAGACAGAAGCCAGTGGATAGAGTACATGATCCAGGAAGGATTGTTGTTCAAGGGCAATCAATTGTGTATTCCAAATTACTCCATGAGGGAGAATCTGTTAAAGGAGAAACACAGCAGAGGCTTGGCAGGGCATTTTGGTCATGACAAGATGTTTTCAAAGATGATTGAGTCATACTTTTGGCCAGGGATGCGGTCAGAGTTCAAGCGGTTTGTAAACAAATGCAGAATTTTCCAGCATTCAAAGGGAAGAAACCAGAATGCAAGATTCTACCAACCATTACCCATACCCGAGAGGTCGTGGGATGAAATCAGCATGGATTTTGTATTGGGATTTCCAAAGATGAAAAGAGGATTTGATTCAGTATTTTTGGTAGTGGATAGGTTTTCCAAGATGGCACATTTTATCCCATACCAAAAAACCAGTGATGCGACTCACATCTCAAATCTATTTTTCGAAGAGGTCGTTCGACTTCACGGCTTACCCAGAAGTATAGTTTTGGATAGAGATACAAAGTTCATGGGACATTTCTGGAGGACACTATGGAAGAAGATGGGGAGTAACTTGATGTTTAGTTCTGCCTATCATGCTCAGAGGGATGGGCAAATAGAAGTGGTGAACAAAAGTCTGGGAGACTTGCTGAGAATCTTAGTGACAGAGCACCACAGCTAGTGGGATAGTATATTGCCGCAAGTAGAGTTCGCATATAATGACTTAGTGAATAGGAGCACAGGACAAATTCAATTTCAGATTGTGTATGGCATGCATCTGAGAGGAGTTTCTGAATTAAGGGATTCAGAACAGACTGCGACTAGGAGCGCAAGTGTCGAAGAGTTCGCAGAGGTGATGAAAGAACTTCACAGCCAGGTGAAGTAGCGACTGCTAGATTCAAGTCATGAATATAAGCACAGAGCCGACTAGCGGAAGAGACAACGTCAGTTCAAGGTTGGTGAAATAGTTCTGGCACATTTGAGGAAAGAGAGGTTCCCGAGGGGAACATACAATAAATTGAAAATGAAGAAAATCGGGCCATGTAAGGTCTTGAAGAAATTGGGGGAAAATGCTTATGAGATCGAGTTACTGGATGGGATCGGAATATCTTCGATATTCAACGTCTCAGATTTATACCCATATAAACTTGAGGAAACAAGAACAAGTCATAAACAACCAGAGGTTCAGTGGCAGAAGCAGATGCTAGTTCCAGAGAAGCCACAGATGGAACAGATAATGGATAAAAGAGTGGGTAAGAAGACGAGGAGGAAAGAATACTATGAGTATCTGGTCAAATGGAAGGGCCATACAGTGGAATATGCTAGCTAGGAGAATGAAGCAGAGATATATAAGCGCGGATATACCGTGTAGGAGCTCATGGACAGGAGCCCATGAAAATTTTCAACTGAGGGACTATGATGCAAGAGCATCGCAAATATCAAGTGAGTGTAGAGCAAGCACAACATATTTTTTTGAGCACATGATAAATTGCTTGAAAAACTTTTTGAAGTTGATGGGCCAAATATTTAATGAAGCCATTTTTGAAGGAGCACCTTTGTATATTGTATTGGACCTTGAGTGATTTGCTCTCATCCTTAGTAGATAGGAGGCATTTAAACTAGTTAATGCAGGTAGATAGACTTGAATTCATAGATTAGAAAGTTTTAGAAAGAAGGAGGGAAACAGGATATAGACACCCTCATTGTGCATTGTAACATAATTTTGAGCATTGAGAAGAGAGGCAGAGACCTGTGTAGAAACACCCATGTATAGTTATTTGGATTAATAGAAGAGTTTAATTCAAATTCATGGAGTTGTGTTTGTTCTCTGTGTATGTGTGTTGAATGCTATGCTCATGGGTATTTACTTCCTGTTATGCATATTCTTTATTGCTGTGTATGTGATTTCATGTTTGAGTTTGAAATATGAGGGGAAGAAGAAATGAGTTTCAATTGTTTCTCTATCTGAGTGAGGATTCCTGCAAGGAGTGCAGTCGAAAACGTCTGCAAGGAGTGCGTTGACGAAGGCTCAGGTAATTTAACTCTTGTTCTCGTTCACCCAGAAGTGAAATTGGGTTACTAGAGCCATTCCAGGAGTGCGTAGGCTAATGGAGAGTCTCAGTTGTGAATCTGAGCTGAAGCTTCAAAGGACTACTGTTGCAGGTGTGCGCAGGGTCAAAGAAACCCAAAACACTTGAAGTGTTTGCAGGTTGCTGCAAGGAAGACGTGCAAAGGGTTCTCTTTTTCTAATAGAATGAGAAGTTGGAGAAAGCTCAAGAGGGATAAAACCTTCAGAATATAAGGAAGGATTGCACAGGGATTTCTTGCCGTGGAGCACCTAAAACCAGTGTTGCAGGGTTGCATGCAGGAGGATGAGTGAGTGTAGAGGAACACTTGGTTATTTTCAAGAAATCCTCAAGGAGGAAGAAATTGATGGTCAGGATCTCGTGGAGGGGATTCGTGAAAAATATGCCAGCCGTCAGATCCACCAGAGTAATGAGGAGGTTATGGCCACACCAGGTGGTTAAGCTCAACAGGATCGTGAGCCGTAGGATCGTTGTTGGGTTTCCCGTCAGCCATTCGATTAGGTAGAACTTGCACTGGGGTTAAGTCCTAGTAAGCATAGGAAAGTCCCGGAGAGGAATCAGGATATTGAGGCATCGGGGTTTCAGAAGTCAAGAGACCCGAGACCTTCTGAGTCTCGAAGCACCAAGGAAGTCTTACCCGTGGATCTCAAGGCGGACAAACGTTAGAAGATCTGAGAGGAGTCGGGGTTCGGCACTTCGTGAACCTTGGGGACAAAGAAAACATTGCATCAGGAATTGCAATCTCGCGATGTTTGAAAAGATGACGAGGGGATAGTGACATGAAGGGTCAACCCTCACGTGCATCGGGAATCGGTGTTTCATGATTCTTGGGAACCATAGCAGCGGGAATCACAAAACTCTGAACCGCGATTTCCTGATAGGCTAAAAGTGTGGGCCACGGAGGAGTTGACATGGAGGACGGGTGGTGTACCGTATCGAGGTTCGGGAAAAGCTAAGTCTCGAAAACATTGGTATTAGGATTCATGATCTCGCAAAGTCTGAAGTCTCGATGAGGTGAAGGGACCGTTGAATAGTCAACCCGCGTGTGCATCGGAGTATTGGCACATTGGGACTTGGGGTTCAGTAAATCCATTTGTTTGATATTGCGAGTGGCGAAATCGTGATAGGAGAATTCCTGATAAGGTATATGACGGAGGTCATATAAGGGAAGGTTGCATGGACTAAAGGCTTAGCCTAGGGAGGGGGATAAGGCAGAAGGGGAGTGTATCGGTGTATCGAGGATCGTGGACCAGTGAGGTGAGTTGTTTTCAACATCGGAAATGCCGAAATCCCAATAGGAGGAACCCTGATAGCAAAGTAAAAGGTCAACATTGACTCACATCGGATTTCAGAGAATCGCGAGACACAAACCATGCGACCATAGGAATCACGAACCTACGAAGTCCGATTTCCCGATCATTAAGGGAGATCTTTTGGAGAACTGTTGTGGGTGTGGAAAATTCCCGATAGGGAATTAGAAGATATTTTCAGTTCTTCGGGCTGAGGAAGGAGGAGCGGATGTGTCTGGGTGGCCCGCCTGCATCAGGTGGTATCGGAGAAAGAAAATTACCTTTCTTTATGTAGCAGAGAAGAAGGAAATTCACCATGTCACCAAGGAGACAGGATAGACAGTCACCCGATCCAGAGGAAAGAGAAAACTAGAGGAGAACGGGTAGGCAAGCACAGAATCTAGAAATGGAAAGAGAGATACGTGATCTATGAGCTAGAATCGAAGATATGGAGATAGCGCAAAGATGCACAGCCAGTGTGGGGGATCTTAGCGATTCATAGGGTGAATTTGAAGTTGAACATGGGGAAGAAGTTGCAGCCGAGGATGCAGCCAATGAACGTCTAATCAAAGCTATTGCACGGATGGGTGAAAAAATGAAGATGGACATTCTAGTTTATGAGGGGAATCTGGATGCGGAAGAGCTTCTAGATTGGATTAGATCTCTAGACACATACTTCGATTATGAAGATGTCCAAGAGGATAAGAAAGTTAGGCATGTTGTCACGAGATTGAAGGGACATGCAGCATTATGGTGGGACGACCTACAAGCAGATAGACGTTGCAAGGGCAAGCAGAAAATTAAAAGTTGGGATCTAATGATTGCAAAGATGAGGGAAAAGTTCATCCCGAGAGATTATCAAATCACTCTGTTCAAGAGGATGTAGAACCTGAGACAAAAGCTGATGACAGTAAAAGAATACATGGAAGAATTCTATCGACTGAACATCAGGGCAGTTCATCGGGAGAGCGATGATGAGAAAGTTGTCAGGTATATGAATGGCCTGAGATACCATATCCAAGACGAGATGAGTATGGAAACCATCCGAATGGTGGAGGATGCCTATCAAATGGCTTTGAAAGCTGAAGAGAAGCTGAGCCGTAAGTAGGGTCAGTGAGGCCAAGGCAGGAGTCAGCCCAAAGGAAAATCAGTTGCCCAAGATAAATACCAGAAGCCTAGGGTTGACTGGAAAAAGACTCAAACTAGAACTGAGAGAGGTGGAAGTTCACAGCGAGGTCAGCATGCTGAACAGAGAGGGTAGAATAAAGAGTAGAGCAGAGGATACGCTGATAATAACATGTTTCCTCATACCAGAGGTAGAGGAAGAGGAAGAGGTGGAGTAATCACATGCTTCACGTGTAGAAAAAATGGGCACAAGTCATTTGACTGTCCAGATAAAGAGAAGGATGGAGGAGAAGCTCACATCATCGAGGCACAGAGGCGAGATGTTGAAGCGAAAGATGCAGAAGGCGGAAGGTCATTGATGATGTGTAAGGTTCTCTTAACACCTGAGAAGGAGGTGGAGGACTCAGCTCAAAGAAACGGACTTTTTAGAACTGCTTGCAAAACCAAGGACAGGGTATGCAAGGTTATCGTGGACAGTGGTAGCATAGATAATATCGTTTCAACCAAGATGGTAGAGAAGCTGGAGTTGGAGACGAGTGATCACCCGAGTCCATACAAAGTTTCATGTCTATAGAAGGGACATCAAGTAAATGTCACTAAACAATGTTTAGTTGAATTCAAAATAGGAGGGTATAATGATAAAATACTCTGTGATGTTATTCCTATGGATGTCTTTCATTTATTGTTGGGCAGACCATGGCAATATGATAGGAACGTAATTCATGATGGGAAGATGAATACGTATACTCTAGAGAAGAATGGGAGGAGACACATGTTGCTTCCAATAAAATATAAGGAGGTAAAACTAGAAGGGAGAAATATTGTACTCCTCATGAGTGGGAAGGAGCTTCTTACGGAGGTGAAGAAGAAAGAAGATCCACAATTCTTTGTGGTCAGGAAACCAAGTATCGTTTTGACTAGCACGAGAGTAGATGATTTTCTAGGAGAAATTCAGGAGCTACTGGAAGAGTTCGCTGAGATCGTGGTGGACGAATTACCTCATTCGTTGCCACCGATGAGGAGTGTGAGTCATCATATAGAGCTCATACCAGGAGCTAGTTTTCCGAATAAATCCGCATACAAGTTGACACTACAAGAAAATGAAGAGGTCAAGAAGCAGGTCCAGGAGCTACTAGACAAAGGATTGGTCAGGGAAAGTTTGATCCTGTGTGTCGTTCCAACGGAACTCAGTCCAAAAAAGGATGGAGGTTGGAGAATGTGTACCGACTCAAGGGCCATCAACAAGATAACCATCAGGCACAGGTTTCCATTGCCGTGGATGGACGATTTAATGGATTTCTTGAGCAGAGTAAAATACTTTTCAAAGGTTGATCTGAAAATTGGATATCACCAGATTCACATGAGGGAAAGCGATCAATGCAAGACGACCTTCAAAACCAATGAAGGACTGTATGAATGGCTTTTCATGTCGTTTGGCTTGACAAATGCACTGAGTACCTTTATGAGGTTGATGAATGAAGTCCTGAGGGAATTCATTGAGAAGTTTGTCATTGTGTATCTGGATGACATATTAATTTTCAGAAAAACAAAGGCAGAACATTTGAAGCATTTATCTACAATAATGAAAAAGCTACAACAGGAGAAGTTGTTGATTAACATGAGGAAATCTTCATTTATGAAGAAAGAACTCATTTACTTGGGATTTAATATATCTGCGAATGAATTGAAGATGGATCCAGATAAGGTGGAGGTAATTAAAAATTTTCCATCACCGAGAAATATTTTCGAGGTGAGGAGTTTTCATGGACTGGCTAGTTTCTACCAGAAGTTCATCAGAAATTTCAGTGGGATTAGCGTAGTGATGATGGACACAGTCAAGAAAAGATATAAATATTTTCACTGGACTGAAGAGGTGGAGAAAAGTTTCAAAGTGTTGAAACGAAATATCACGGAACAATCGGTTCTGGTGTTTTTGGATTTCCAAAAGACGTTTCAAGTAAAATGTGACGCAAGCGGGTTTTCCATAGGAGCGGTCTTGAGTCAAGAGGATAGACCGATTGCATATTTCAGTGAGAATTTGAACGAGGAAAAAGAAAAGTACTCCACGTATGATAAATAATTCTATGCCATCATACAGGCATTGAAAAAATGGACGAACTATTTGATTCCAAAGGAATTTGTTTTATATAGTGATAACCATGCATTACAATTTGTGACTCAATAGGAGAAGTTGAATCAGAGGCATGTTAAGTGGGTCGAATACATGCATAATTTCACTTTTGTAACTAAGAATATTTCGGGAACTGCTAACAAAGTGGTTGATGCTTTGAGAAGGAAATGTTTGCTGATGCAGGAGTTCAAAGTCAGGACGTTAGGCTTTTATGATCTCAGGGACATGTATGCAGATGATCAAGATTTTAAAGAAGCATTTGGAGTAGCTGAGAACCCAGTTCTCAGAGACAGTAGCCAATGGATAGAGTAGGTGATCCAGGAAGGATTTTTGTTCAAGGGCAATCAATTGTGTATTCCAAATTTCTCCATGAGGGAGAATATGTTAAAGGAGAAACACAACGAAGGCTTGGCAGGGCATTTTGGTCATGACAAGACATTTGCAAAGTTGAGCGAGTCATACTTTTGGCTAGGGATGCGATCAGAGGTCAAGCGGTTTGTAAACAAATGCAGAATTTGCCAGCATTCAAAGGGAAGAAACCAGAATGCAGGATTCTATCAACCATTACCCATACCTGAGAGGCCGTGGGATGAAATTAGCATGGATTTAGTATTGGGATTGCCAAGGATCCAAAGAGGATTTGGTTCAATATTTGTGGTAGTGGATGGGTTTTCCAAGATGGTACATTTTATCCCATGCCAGAAAACCAGTGATGCGACTCACATCGCAAATCTGTTTTTCAAATAGGTCGTTCGACTTCACGGCTTACCCAGAAGTATAGTTTCGGACAGAGATACAAAGTTCCTGGGACATTTCTGGAGGACACTGTGGAAGAATATGGGGACTAACTTTATGTTTAGTTCTACCTATCATCCTCAGATGGATGGGCAAACAAAAGTGGTCAACAGATGTCTGGGAGACTCACTAAGAAGCTTGGTGACAGAGCACCATAGCTAGTGGGATAGTATATTGCCACAAGCAGAGTTCACATATAATGACTCAGTGAGCAAGAGCACAAGACAAAGTCCATTTCATATTGTGTATGGCATGTAGCCAAGAGGAGTTTCTGAATTAATGGATTTGGAACAGACTGTGACTAGAAGCGCAAGTGTCGAAGAGTTCACAGAGGCGATGAAAGAACTTCACGGCCAGGTGAAGCAACAACTGCTAGATTTAAGTCATGAATATAAGTGCAGAGCCGACCAGGGGAAGAGGCAACTTAATTTTGAGGTTGGTGAATTAGTTCTGGCACATTTGAGGAAAGAGGGGTTCCCGAGGGGAACACACAATAAATTCAAAATGAAGAAAATCGGTCCATGTAAGGTCTTGAAGAAATTGGGGGAAAATGCTTATGATATCGAGTTACCGGATGGGATCTGAATATCTCCCATATTCAATGTCTCAGATTTATACCCATCTAAACTTGAGGAGATAGGAACAAATGATAAACAACCAGAGGTTCAGTGACAGAAGAAGATGCCAATTGTAGAGAAACCATAGATGGAACAGATAATGGATAAACGAGTGGGTAAGAAGACGAGGAGGAAAGAATACTATGAGTATCTAGTCAAATGGAAGGGCCATCCAGTGGAAGATGCTAGCTGGGAGAATGAAGTAGAGATACAGAAGCATGGATATACCATGAAGGAGCTCATGGACAAGAGCCCATGAAAGTTTTCAAGCGAGGGAGTATGATGCAGGAGCATTGCAAATATCAAGTGAGCCTGGAGCAAGCACAACGTGTTTTTTTGAGCACATGATAAATTGATTGAAAAACATTTTGAAGTTGATGCGCCAAATATTTAATGAAGCCATTTATGAAGGAGCACCTTTGTATATTGTATTGGACCTTGAGTGATTCTCTCTCGTCCTTAGTATATAGGAGGCATTTAAACTAGTTAATGCAGGTAGATAGACTTGAATTCATAGATTAGATAGTTTTAGAAAGAAGGAGGGAAATAAGATATAGACACCCTCATTTTCCATTGTAACATAATTCTGATAATTGAGAAGAGAAGTAGAGAGTTGTGTAGAAACACCCATGTACAATTATTTGGATTAATAGAAGAGTTTAATTCAAATTCATGGAGTTGTGTTTGTTCTCTGTGTATGTGTGTTGAATGCTATGCTCATGAGTATTTACTTCCTGTTATGCATTTTCTTTATTGTTGTGTATGTGATTTCAGGTTTGAGTTTGAAATTTGAGGGGAAGAAGAAATGAGTTTCAATTGTTTCTCTATATGAGTGAGGATTCCTGCAAGGAGTGCAGTCGAAAACATCCACAAGGAGTGCGTTGATGGAGGCTCAGGTAGTTTAAGTCTTGTTCTCGTTCACCCATAAGTGAAATTGGGTTACTGGAGCCATGCCAGGAGTGCGCAGGCTAAGGTAGAGTCTTAGTTGTGAATCTAAGAAGAAGCTTCGAAGGACTACTGCTGTAGGTGTGCGCAGGGTCGAAGAAACCCAAAACACTTGAAGTGTTTGCAGGTTGCCGCAAGAAAGGCGTGCAAAGGGTTCTCTTTTTCTAAGAGACTGAGAAGTTGGAGAAAGATCAAGAGCGATAAAACCTTCAAAACCTAAGGAAGGATTGGACAGGGATTTCATTCCGTGGGGCACCTAAAACCAGTGTTGCAGCGTTGCATGCAGGAGGACGAGTGAGCGCAGAGGAACACTTGGTTATTTTCAAGAAATCCTCAAGGAGGAAGAAATTCACGGTCAGGATCTCATGGAGGGGATTCATGAAAAATCCGCCCATCGTTAGATCCACCAGAGTAACGAGGAGGTTATGGCCACACCAGGAGGTTAAGATCAGGAGGATCGTGAGCCATAGGATCATTGTTGGGTTGCCTATCAGCCATTCGATCAGGCAGAAGTTGCACTGGGGTTAAGTCCTAGTGAGCAGAGGAAAGTCTTAGAGAGGCATCGAGATATTGAGGCATCAGGATTTCAAAAGTCAAGAGAATTGAGACCTTTCAAGTCTCGAAACACCGAGGAATTCTTATCCATGTATCTCAGGGTGGACACGCCTCAGAAGATCCGAGAGGAGTCAGGGTTCGACACTTCATGAACCCTAGGGAGAAAGAAAACATTGCATCAGGAATCATGATCTCGCGATGTTCGAAAAGGTGATGAGGGGATAGTGATGTGAGAGGTCAACCCTCACGTGCATCGGGAATCGACGTTTCATGATTCTTAGGAACCATAGCAGCCGGAATCGCGAAACATCAAATCGTGATTTCCCGACAGGCTAAAAGAGTGGGTCGTAGAGGAGTCGGCATGGAGGACAGGTGGCATACCGTATCAGGGTTCGAGAAAAGGTATGTCCTGAAAGCATTGGTATTAGGATTCGCGATCTCACGAAGTTCGAAGTCCCGACGAGGTGACGGGACCGTTGAATAGTCAACCCGCATGTGCATCGGAGTATTGGCACATCGGGACTCGGGGTTTGGTAAATCCATTTGTTTGATATCGCGAGTAGTGAAATCACGATAGGAGAATTCTCGGTAAGGTATATGACTGTGGTCATATAAGGGAAGGTCGCATGGACTAAAGGCTTAGCTTGGGGAGGGGGATAAGGCAACAGGGGAGTGTATAGGTGTATCGAGGATCGGGGACCGATGAGGGAAGTTGTTTTGGACATCGAAAATGCCAAAATCCCGATAGCAAAGTAAAAGGTTAGCGTTGACTCACATTGGATTTCAGAGAATCACGAGACACAAACCACACGACCATAGGACTTGTGAACCTGCGAAGTTCGATTTCCTGATCGTTAAGGGAGATATTTTGGAGAACTATTGTGGGTGTGGAAAATTCTCGATAGGGAATTAGAAGAGATTTTTGATGAGGAAGGAGGAGGTCCTGAGAGTGGACGTGTCTGGGTGGCACACCTACATCAAGGTTGAAGGTATTATCAATAACCATGCCTTTAATATTTTGATTGATTCAAGAGCTAGTCATAGCTATATAGATCCTAAGGTAGTGGAGAGATTGAAACTTCCAAGGAGAAAGGATGATAAATCTGGGCTAATACAACTAGCTATAGGAGACAAGATAAAAGTTGTTGAGCTAATTAAGTCATGTCCAATGAACATGAATGGGATAAGTATGAAGGCATATTTGAACACCCTTCCCTTCGGTTCATATGACTGTCTAATTGGTATGGATTGGTTAGATCCACACCATGTTGTCTTAGAATATCATAATAAGGGATTTATTTGCCTGAATGAAGAAGGGAACTCAAAAATAGTCCAAGGAATTCCCAGGGAAGTTACTGTTTGAGAAATATCAGTAGTGCAGCTAAAGAAGTGTTAGAGGAAGGGTTGCCAAATATTTGTTGCTCATATAGAGGAAGCACTTAAGGATAAGGTGCCAAATCTTGAGGACCATGTAGTCATGAAATATTTTGAGAATCTTTTCAAGGAGATAAGAGGACTACCCCATAGAGAGATATTGATTTCTCTATAAACTTAATTCCTAGAGCATCTCCAGTGTCCAAGACTCTCTACAGGATGAGTACATGAGAGATGAAGGAACTGCAAATGCAAATACAAGAACTTTTGAAGAAGGTGTATATACGCCCAAGTGTGTCACTGTGGGGTGACCCAATTTTATTTTTAGACAATAAATACATGACATTGAGACTATTTATTGACTTCAAACAATTGAGCAAAGTGACTATAAAGAAAAAGTATCCTTTGCTAAGGATTGATGACCTCTTTGATCAGTTAAAAGATGCAAGGATATTATCAAAGATTGATCTCAGGTCAGGATACCATGAAGTAAGGATCAAATATGAAGACATAATTAATAATTCCTTCAGAACAAGGTATGGTCATGACAAATTCATAGTATTACCATTCGAGTTATCAAATGAACAAGTTGTTTGCATGTTCTTAATGAATGGTATTTTCCGAGAATACTTTGACAAGTTTGTCATTGTCCTTTTGGATGACATCCTTGTATATTCCAATCAGAAGAAGAGCATGAGCATCACTTGAGGATGGTGTTACAAGTGTTAATAGAGCACCAATTTTATGCCAAATTGAGCAAGTGTTCATTTTATCATAACCAAATTCACTATTTGTGGCATATCATATCTGAAGAAGGGATAACAGTGGATCCTAAAAAGATTGAGGCTATTAAAGGGTGGACAACACCTAAGAATGTGAAAGAAATCATATCCTTCATGGATCTTGCTGGCTACTATAGAAGATTCATTGTGGAGTTTTCAAGAATTCCTCACTCGATCACTTCCTTGCAAAGAAAGAGGGTGAAGTTTCGATGGACAAACAAGATCACAGAGAAATAAAATAAAACATAGAAGATACACAATACAATAGAGACACAGATATATGTGGTTCATCCAGTGTGGGATACATCCACCATATAAATTTCCAGGTCCTTCCTTTATTATTATCCAATAATTGAAGGGATACAACCTATAGCACAACTAATGTAACTTCCTCTTCATTCTATCACAGTCTCCTCTCTCATAATTCAATATCCATAATAATACATAGCCACAATACATTTCCCTCATAAAAAAGGGTCTCCTTGTAGGGAAAAAAACCCTAACAGAACTTCTACCATCAAATCTTCTATCTTATAATGAATGGTCAAGATTTACAATGAAATTACAATATACATTTACTAGGAAATTTTTCCTTCGAAGGCTCGCTCTCCCACAGACCCCGTAGAGGGGGTATCCCCCCTCCAAAATACCCCATGTGGAGGAGTGTACATTCTTTTTGGGTGTAAATCCTTCATGAGGTATAAACACGGTTGAAAACAAATACCTCTGAATCAGGAAGATAATCAAGCTCCACAACCAACAATTTCCCACTTGGAGATTGATCTCAACAACTCCACCATTGTTGTATATGATGTACTACGATCCTTCTTGGACCTAGAAAATTTATCATCTTCAGCTTCATTCTTGAAGACCAACTGAAATTGAGAAGGAACTCAGTTTTTCCCTGGTTACTCCCTTTGTTAACATGTTTGCATCATTATAGCTAGTGTGTATATTTTCCAACTTCAAATGTCCATATTCCAAGATGGATCATATGAAACACTACATGAGTTGTATATGCTTAGTATTCGAATGGAAGGTTGCTTTCTTTGCAAGATGAATGGCACTTTCACTGTCACAATACAACCTATTGTTCCCTTGCTTCTTTCCCAATTCCTCCATAAACCTCTGTAACCAAATCATTTATTTACTAGCCTTTGTAGTAGCAACATACTCTTCCTCTTTTGTTGAAAGCGAAACAACTTTTTGTAGTCCTAAAATACAACTTACTATTGTTCCACCTATAGTAAAAACATACCTTGTTGTTCTCCTCATGCTATATTTATCACCTACCATATCTGAATTAACATATCCTCGTAGAACAATGTATGAACCTACAAAACATAATGCATGAGTAGTAGTACCTCTCAAATACCTGAAAATCCACTTTACTACCTCCCAATGTTATTGTTGATACTGAGAGGGGGGTGAATTAGTATCAAGTACAGTTTAAAAACATTTTCAAACTTATACTTAAACCATTCAATTATATCCAATGAGCAATGAAGAAAAGTATAAGAGTTACACCAATACACCACAATACACCATGCACAATATATATGAGAAATAATCAATAGTTTTTCTTCAAGGGAAGTAATGACTTCCAGAGGTAGCTACAGATTCAAAATGTAAAGGGAGGGATAAACCTCCAAGAGGAAGATACAATCCTCCAATATCAAGAGAGATTTGAACTCTCTATCCTTTCCCCTTCCTTCCACCCAAGAATATATGAGAGATAATAAAACTTTATTCAATTCTGGTCTGTTCAGAAGACCCAACTTGTACAACATGCCCCGCGCTCAATATTTAACATCTGATTCTGAAACTCACACACAAGAAACTACAGTCCGTACTATTTCCAATGGAAGTGGTCCCACTGAATTTGGAGTCTGTATGAAAAAGTTATGACTGTTTTACCCAGAACACCTATTTTTTGACTAGTTTCAGGACTGGTCACAAACCCTATATTCCACAGAGTGTATCTCCATAATTATAGCGAATAAAGAAATGAACTTTTTACCAGAGGTACCTTGATATGTCTTCTCAATACCATAGCTATTTCACCATATGAATCATTCTAGAAATAACTTTTATAGAAAAAATGGTAAGATGACCTGAAAATAACATACCTTAGAACATTTCTGCAATTCTTCAATTTTTGGAGTACTCTAATCCTATAGATAATATTACTCAATGTATTCTCTGAAACTTCTCCAATTTTCACTACTTGAATCCTCCCCAAAAAGAGGTTATAGAAAGAATGGTAGACTTTATTCAATTCTAGTCTATTCAGAAGACCCAACTTGTACAACATGCCCCGCGCTCAATATTTAACATCCAATTCTGAAACTTGCACACAAGAAACTAAAGTTTGTACTCTTTCCAATGGAAGTGGTCCCACTTCATTTGGATTATGTATGAAGAATCTATGACTATTTTACCCCGAACACCTTTTTACTGACTAGCTTCAGGACTGGTCACAAACCCTATCTTCCACAGAGTGTATCTCCATGATTATAGCGAATCAAGAGCTGAAATTTTTACCAGAGGTACCTTGATATTTCTTCTCAATACCATCGTGATTTCACCATCTGAATCATTCTATAAAAAAAATTATAGAAAAAATAGTAAGATGACCTAAAAATAACATACCTTAGAACACATCACCAAAAGACTTCATCCTCCCTTGAAATCCGGCATTCTTTTCTTCTTATTTCCTTTGAAATTTGAATTGTATCAAATGAATGTATAATGATGTTTATTTATACCATTTATGTCACTTCCTTTTAACATTAGGGCCGACCTGACACTTTCTTATTTTGTAATTCTTTTCTTTAATTGTCTTCAGGGCTTACATGTACAATTCACTTTGTCATCTTCAAAAATTCATTTCTCCTCAACC
>CBVK0100069396.1:0-14913 GCA_900067695.1 Picea abies
CTTACCCTTCTTCACTTTTCTCCACCAAAGGAAATCAAATCATTTCTTCTCTTTGTGCCCTGCTTGGTTACTATTCTGACCAATGGGTAGATGATCCCATCCTGGGTTTTTTGTCCATCTTCTCAAACGATGAAAAGCCCACAACGCAATTCGACTACAGCACCTTCTTGGACGATAATATTCATGAACAATTCGTGAATTTTGTCACAGAGGGTATGTTCAGATATTCTTCCATACTGGCATACATGTTCATTTACTTCCAAGCGGACAAATTCAGTTTCTCCATGCAGAGGATGGATGCAGACGAACGGCCCCAGCCAGTCACAACATGGACTTCTCTTCTAAAGCGTAACTCTGCTGAATATGACTTCAAAGCTTTCATTGATCAGTTTTACCACCCAGTGGTAAGCATGTTGAGTGGCAGGCCTGAGCCACAAATAAATGAAGAGGTCCAGAGAATTCTACATCTCTCGGACAATGCAAAGATAGGATATTGGTTCCTATATCAGAATCACACTGAGATCAGAGTTTTCGTGTGCGAATTGGCACCCTACAAGATGCCAAAATATGTACCGGTAAGAATTTTTGCATTAGAATATATTAGGCAGATAATGAATTCAGATGGCATTCACTTTGTTTCCCTGAAGAAGAAGCAGCAATTGCGAATCAAGGGGCAGATTAGTTCTTTCATCTGCAATAGTCGAGGCGCAGGGGAAGAAGCAGATAGAATGTTGAAGGAGATGAAATTATTTATGAGTTTCACCCATCACTATGATCCATGCGGGATCATTTTGGAAATGAGGGTGAAAAATAAGAATGTCCCGTATGCTCATGAGTCTAAGCCAGAGATCGAGAAATTTGCAAATCAGACAGTATGGGTGCCCGACACTCTGATGGACGTGGAACAGCAAGTTGAAGTGGAACCTCAGGTGCCCTCGACGAGTGTGCCACCCACTACCACACCTCAGGTCCCCAAGGAGAAGAGGCCCCGACAGAAGTCGTCTCCTCCTGTAACAGAGGTGTCATCAGAGGAGTTCCATATGCACACCAAGGTGCCCTCGACGAGTGTGCCATCCACTACCACACCTCAGGTCCCCAAGGAGAAGAGGCCCCGACAGGAGTCGTCTCCTCCTGTAACAGAGGTGTCATCAGAGGAGTTCCATATGCACACCAAGAGACCAAAGACAGTTTCAACGCCTGGCGCGACAGTAGAACAAGAAGTCCCACCTACCCAGTAGCTACCACAGGGGTCAAGCCAATCATTCTGCCTTTCGGTTCGAGCCAGCATAAAGCAATCACAACAGCAATACCGAAAAAATCCATAGATTCCCTCCTGGATACTCAGCCAAGCAAAACTGGGCCCAAGTTGGGCATTTTCGAAAAATATGAATTAATCAAGAAGAAGAACCAAACCCTCACTAGCAGTACTTATGCCCAGTTTCGGAAGCAGTCGTCTACAGCTCATCATAGGCTTCTTTTAGCATTTGACATAGAAAAGGGTAGGATGCACATGGCCTACCTCCAAGCACATGTACCGGATCCCAAGGTGATCTCAGATTACAAAAGGGCCACGTTCGAATTCCAGGTGAAGGACGTGCATCCAGCAGATCAGATGGATCTGCACAAACAAACAGGAGAGATGGTTTTTCACACATTGGCCCACGCTTCAGCTTTTGTGGAAAAGTTTCAGGTGTCTTTGAACAATGCTTAGACACAACTCAAGCTGGAGAAAATATCATCTTTCGCGAAAGACAACAGAATCAAGATGTTGGAGGAGCTGGTCCTCAAGATCGGTTATGACCCTGGGAATGTCAAGGCTGCTGAAGAGATGATTAAAAATAAAAATGCTGACATCGCATCCTTAAGAAAATAGTTGAAGCTCCCGCCCAAAGAGGACTCACGGGCAAAGGAGATAGCAGAAAAGGAAGGTGAGAAGGATGAGATACTAAAGTTACTCATGGAGCAGAATGCTCAGCTCAAAGAGATGGAAGCTGAGATGGAAATATTGCTAAAGGAGAAAGAGCAGATGAAGCCAATAGAAGGCATTCCATTGAGTTCTATCCCAATTGTAGGAGTGAGCACAGCAACAGTGACAGCGATACCAGATACCATCTGCAACACCAGTGTCACTCCCAGAAGGAACAACAGACCTTGCCAAGTCCATGGAGAAGATGAACCTACAAGAAACAGAAATCAGCAGGCTTAAGAAAGAAGTAGAGAACCTCCAAGAGCTCAAGACTTCCTTCCAGACAAGCCTATCCAAAGAAAAGAAGGTAAATGAGCATATTAGGAAGGAGTTACAGCAGCTCCAAAAGCAGACAATGGCAGGTGTTGTAACAGAGTTTGAATTTTTCTCTCCGTAGTGTCTTCATCCCAATGTGTCTGAGAATCGCATCAAGCTTATAAATTAACTAGAGGTCTCATTCCATATTATATATAACTCACATCAGATTGGCCGAAGGACTTATAGGACATTTTTGAGAAGAATCTAAGAATCTATGCTCTCATCAATCGAAAGCAAAGAATATCAATAATAACACAGGAAACCTATGGAATAAATAGCACTGCTAGTGGATCTGATAGTGAGGGAGAACTTGCGGTGCAACGAGTGGCAATTGGTTGTGATGATGGTGCTATTCACATCTATGTTGTTCATGATTCAGAGGAAGACATGGAATATTACAGGTCCTTTCCAAGAGTTAAAATTTTGAGTGTTGTTTGGAGTTTGGATGCAAAGAAATATTTGCAAGAAGGTTCTGATGGTTGCATTAGGTGTTGGGATATCACTACATTACACGAGGTATATACGATAACAGCTAGTCTTGGAGGTTCGGGGAATGGGCCAGACCTCTGTATCTGGTCTCTTCTTGTCCTACAAGATGGAACTCTTGTCAAGTGGAGATAGTACTGGAAGTACTCAATTTTGGGATGCTCACCAAGGAACTTTATTACAAGCACTTACATATCACAAGGGGAATGTTTTTGCTCTGGCTGCCACACCAGCCATCAGGGTGTATTTTTTGTTGGTTCTGATAGCCAGCAACTGGGTGCATACACATAATGTTAGGGCTTTGACCGTGGCAACACCCGAGATCCCCGAACAAGATGATTTGCTTGGTACTCCAAGTCGGAAGAAATGCAACTATAGAAAACCATCGGGGGTTCAATATGAGTAACAGTTTCATTTGTTTGCATCCATGAGAGCAATCGGTGAAATGCAATTGCATTCATATCTGAAGATGATACACTCACGTTCATCGAAATCTATGGAAGGAGCAGACGGACAGTCCTTCCTTTGCGTTTATGATTTCCACTTTAAAAAAAAGAAATTGTTGCAGATGTCACTTCGCGCGTAATATGTAATATGTAAAAGAAATTTGCACGCTTCTCAATAAACTATATTATGACCGCAACTATGTATGAGGAGGCCGGTGGAGAGGACTACAGTGTTGAACCAAATGGTGTCAGGAGGCCATTCAGAGCTTTGCTAGATATTCAGGAACAAGGATGTGGTGGCACAAATCATATATGCAACTCTTGCGGGACATGTTGTTATGGCGGCTACTTATTCTTGGGAGTTGCCTTGATATGGACTCGAAGTAGGGCTTACAAACTATGCTGCAGCATACTGCATCGGTCTCCTGCTGGCACGTCGTGTGTTGAAGCAGTTGGAAATGGATGATGACGTCAAGAGACACTCTAAGGAATAGCAAAACGGTCATAATATTTTAAGCCAGAATCTCAGTAATAGGCACAGCAAAGAAACACAGCCTCTGCAGCGTCTATGCAACGGACGAGTTTGGTCATTAGTGATGTGATTGGTTTAAACCATGTCATTACTTTGCAAATGATTTATGCATTAAAACTAAAATAACTCTATAGCAATTGAAGAAAAGAACTGAAGAAACGGCAAATTCATAACACCAACACATGTCGCATGCATGAAGACCACCAATCACGCGATTTCGGGGTTTTGCTTATTGTTTTTCATACTACGCCTTGTTCTCCAGAAAGTTCGAAAGCCGATTCAAGGTTCCATTATTTCACCGATAAGGAACCCCACCATCGAGAGTGTATTCATTGGAGATATTCCGATTCGCAAGGTTATTTTCGCCCACAGGATTAGTGTGGATTTAATGTTGTTGGATGAAAACGTATCCAAGGTTCAACATCGATCTCTTGTGCGGAAAGATTTCCAGCCAAAACAGTTTCAGGATGACTTGGGGTTGCCTCCAAAAATGACAACAGAAATTCAGAAACAAATTGATGATTTTGTCACACACATGTCAGAACTTCTTTGCATTGAACGGGATGCAAAATTAGAAGCCACTCAAGAGGAGTTGGATGTTGCTCCTATGCCAGATACAAGTTTTGTTTCTCCAAGATCAATAGAGTATTTGGTTAATCATGGACAACCTCAGCAAGAACAATGCGATACTATTTGCAATCTGCATGCAGTTAGCTCCTCAACAGGATTGGGTGGGATGCATTTGGTCTCTTTTAGCACGGAAGGAGGCCATTGATTACCACCAACTACTATCTCTCCTGGCGATATGGTTTGTGTTCGGATATCTGAAAGCCGGGGTACTGGTGCCACATCATGTACACAAGGTTTTGTGCACTCTCTTTGCGAAGATGAGGGTAGAATTACTGTAGCATTAGAGTCTCGTTACGGAGATCCCACATTTTCTAAGCTCTCTTGCAAGTCTTTGAGAATTGATCGAATTCATGGCTTGGCAGATGCAATTACTTATGAGCATAATTGTGAGGCTCTAATTCTTCTTCAGAAGGAAGGTTTGAAAAAGAAGAATCCTGCAGCAGTTGTTGTAGCTACTCTTTTTGAAGCAGGTCAAGATATCTATTGGCCTGCAGAAAATAATTTGCAAAATGATGCAGAAGAGGATTTGGGTGAAATCCAACTAAAAGATTTCTTTGATGATTCTCACAAAAGAGCCATTTCCTTAGGATTAAATAGACAATGACTAGTCTTGGTCATGCAAGGTCCCCCAGGTACAGGAAAGACGAGTGTTCTTACTGAACTGATTTGTATAGCTTCCAGAAAAGGTGAAAGGACGTCGGTGACAGCACCTTCAAACGATGTTGTAGATAACATGGTGGAAAGACTTACTGATATGGAGCTGGATATTGTGCAAGTTGGAAACCCTGTATTCAGCAACTGCTAAAGAAACTCAAGAAGACACTGAAACGAAAGGAGGAGGATCTAATGCACTTACGGCTATAAACATTTTACTAGAAATTAGGATTTGAGTTGTACTTTTAATTTAGTTTAGATTACTGTTATAATTAGTTAAAGACAGTTGAAGTTAGTTAACTGTTAGTTATGATATGAGGCGGTTTCAAACTCCTTGAGATAGGGAATTTATATAGAGATAGATTCATTGTAAAGAGGAGGGGGGAAGCCGGGAGGAAGCTCGGGGGGAAAAGAGCTCCTTTTTGGAACGCAGAGTTATTTTGAGAACCCGGAATGGAATTATACAGAGTGACACATTTTCTTGATATCATGAGATTCATTACGGTCATTTCTTTCACTATGTTCTCCTTTATGTCATTTAATCTATCTGTTCTTTTATTGACTGAGTTAAAATCTGTCTGGAATTCATTTTATATGCTCCTTTCACACAGTTAATAAGAGTTATGTTTTCAATGATGACTGGTCAAAATTCACTCCAGATAAGTGCTTTATATCTAGCCATCAGCCTTCATTTTTTTCTTCCAAAGTCGTAGTGAAAATTCATCCATGATAGATGCTTTCACTGTGATGGCCCTTTCCTTCCTTTTTTCTGCTATTATGTCATGATTATTTATAGTTGAAAGATAGACTTACTTTGCCTCATTTTCTGCAAGTAATGTGATCTTTGTTATGATCTCCTTTCTGTGGTTTTTACTTGACTCCATGCCCAATGGACTGTTTTCCTGGATCAACCCCCAACCTGATTCAAAATCTTTTCTAATAAGAAATCTGGCCTTCTTACTGTAATTATTGAATATTCCTGAGTAAAGAGCCCTTGGCTGTTGAGAGAACTATCTCTGAGTGTATGAGGTCAAAAGTGCACTCAAAATAAATTTTCAGGGTTTGGCTTGCTGCAACCCAAGTCAAGATCTGAACAATAAATAACTTTTTCTTTTTAAAATGTGCAAAGGCTTGGCTCTATTACAGCCTAGAGTCAACTCTTGCGACAACAGCAGGGAAAACTTTGGCTGAGGTCAAAGAGATTGTATGGACAGATATCACCAAGTCCATCAATGAAATCTGGCCAATGATTCAAATCATGTTTGAACAAAATGAGTTGCTCCAGAGAAGCAAACAGGCCATTGAGAAAATCAGAGTGGAGTTGGGAGACATGCTAGCACAAGAAAATGAGATCATTAGGTTCCTGAATTCCAAGACTAGAGAGGAACTAGAAGAACTAAAGATTGAGGACAGAACGGAGACTATACTTGAAGTAAAAAGGGTCTTAACCAAGAGAAGTCTAATGATGCAGCTTGAGGAAAAGGTTCAAGTCATGGATTAAGGAGTACAGAAGTTCTTCAATAAGATAGATGCTCTCCAAAAGAAAGGCCTACCTGGTCTGAAGGTCATTAATGACAAACTAATGACACTCCCTGACTACAAGAAGAGATTGGCTGAAGTGTCTAAGGACAATTCCAAGTTTGCAGGGATACAAGGGAGCATCACAGGCAAAGCATTCATGGATGCCCTGCAGTTGGATATTAGTATCCAACACGAGATTAAACACATATTCATCGTTAATCCTACATTTGCTAAGTATACAGACATGGATAAAGTGTATCGGAGATTACTTAAAGTCACAGTGCCAAGTCATCTCAGATGGGAAGAACTTTGTGATCTATTAGATTAGTAGATGAGCTGTCACAATCCAGTCACCCGTCCAGTCAGAAGAGGTTGCGAAGGCACATCGCCAATGGCCTACCCCAGAAATTCCGCATGCAGTTGTACTGAGTCATCAAACAGTTTTTAATTAGTTAAAGTAGTTAGACTAAAAATAGAATGAGCACGTCCTGATCAGTTATGACAGGAACGTTTGTAATTTGAATTATAAATACTTCATCTTTCGAGGTATTGAGGGTTGTTTATTCACACACCCTATTGCTATCAAGATGTACTATTTTTGAAGAGATCAGCCATTAATAAAGAAGAGGCACTTTTACAGGATTCTTGCGTATGTTCACTGGTGATGTTGAATTTCTAAGTTGAATGTTTTTCTTTCTCTGTAATCATTTTGTTTTCTGGAGCTAATATTTATGAATAGCGTAATGTTGCAGGATTTATCTTTGATACCCTGTTTCCGATTCTAAAGATTTTAATGTTTATCTTCTAATACCTTCAATTAAGAAATTCTTAACTGCTTGTTAGTTGAAGTTATTTTTCTTATATTTTCTTATGTCATCACTTTAATTACTAAAGATCCAGTGAGTGTATTATCTCGCCTTGTGAAGTTTTTCTTCAGCATTTATGGTTGTATCTATTATCTGATTAACACATAACCCATAGCCCAATGGATGTGTAGATTGTCTCAACCAATCTAAAAAACTCTTTGACAACAAAACCAACAGTTTCTTTACCTAGCCTAATACCTGAAATTAAAAACAAAGCTAAATCATATAGAGAGATCCCTCTCTGAAGCTAGAAGGGCTAGATCCCAGCTTTAAAAGTGGTTGGATAAGGTTACCTTTGTAGATTTCTTCTCTTTCAACCTCTAGGAAATTTACAGAGCGCTAACATAATTGGCGACTCCACTGGGGACAAAATAAAACTGACAATATCACGTTTTATTTCCCCTAAAAATCACGTTTGATTTCGAGAAGAAAGTAATGTTTAGAGGTTGATTAACTCTGTATATATTATTTTCAGACTCATAAATTTAAAAAAATAAATAAATAAATAAATATAAAAACCAAAAAGAGTTCTGGCTCCCAAGAAAGTTCACACTAGATCTCATCCTGACCCAGAACCCTCTACAGCAATAGATGATCCTGAACAGTTGCTCAGGTGAAAGAACTTAGTTACCAGTTCAATAAGTCATACTTCCCTGCATAAGTCTCCTTCCTTTCCCAGAGAACCAGATATCTCTCAAAACCTTGATCTTGATATTTTTCTACCTCGAAGCCTGGTTAGAACACGGTCTGAAACTTTTGTGAATGGACTCGTTTTTTACCCAACTGTGTTACTGCCCCAAACCCCCGAAGTCTTATCTCCCACGACTAAACTACAAATCACTACCTTAGTACCGCTCAGTCCCTCCTCTTCCTCGTCTTCAGTCTCTATCTCTCTGACCATCCAGGTTGTCTTTCCACCTCCTCCACTCATCATGGAAGCTCGATATGCTCCTCTGGTGTTGGCTACACCGCTACATGCCATGCCCCAAGATTACCAAACATGACTTCCACAATTCGAAGCAACCGAACCTCTAAACTCCCAACAACATGTGGACAAAATGAATGACTACTTCGATTTGCAAGAAGTAGACAAAGTTGACGTCCAAATGAGATTGTTCACCCAAAGTTTGATAGGAGAAGTAAAGAAATGGTTCAAAGCTTTACCCGCCGCCTCAATTCCTGACCTTGTTGCATTCCAGAGAAGTTTTCTTGACAGATGGGAGGTAAAGAAAAACCCTCTCCAGATACTGTCAGAATACGAGAATATAAGAAGAAATCAAGGTGAGTCGGTACAGGATTACTGCACTCGTTTTAATAATTTGTATAATGCTATTCCGACTGAAATTAAACCTCCACAGGGGTTGGCGTTGATAAAATTCCCTGATGGGTTTGATGCGGATATGTCATACCAATTAAGAGAAAGAAACTCTACCACCCTGGAAGATATGCAGAACAGTGCTATAAGTGTAGAGGCCAATCTGTTGGCGAAACGGGCCCGTCAAAGGTCAGAAAGGAGAATCACGATCAAAGAAGAACCTTCCAAGTCAACCATTGATTCCAAATTGGATTCTGTGGTCAGAACCTTGGAATTATTGATAGAAAGAACGAGTATTTCAGAAAGGAATCCTCTGAGAGACAACACACCTTCCCCTCAGATTCGAAACCCCAATTTTAGAAGAAACCCTCCTCAAATTAGGCAAAGAGATCAAAGAGATCAAAGGGATCAGAGCGGTCCTGGTCAGCTGATCAGGCCTCCCCTGCAGGAAAACTATGTTGATGAAGGGGGGGAAGTAATTGAGGAATTGGAGGACACTCATATCAACCTCATGGGCATTCACGACAATGAGGCTATCTTCCTTACTCAAGAAGAGCAGGAACTTTTTTTGCTAAATCAAACAAAGGTAAGTGAGGAAGTTGAAGATGCAGAACAACTGGCCTTTGAGAACGTTATTTTGGAGGTGCACCATCAATACAATCTATAGAGTAAGAAGACAGAATGGAACTCCTCGAAAAGGATGACCGAAACACAGAAGGTAGTTGAGACTGAGAAAACTCCTAAAAAGACCACTGCTAAAAAGTCTTCTAAGAAGGGTAAAGCAGACGCTCCGGTGAAGAAAAACATCACCATACTGAAAAGACCAGCACATCCCGAAGTTTCACCTATTAATCCACCCAGTACTTCGGAGAGGAGGAATATGGTGGATCGTCCAGAATCAATGAGTCAGGCCCGAGCTCCTGCACCTTTTAGCCTGGAGGGAGAATTGGCCAAAATAAAAATTCCTATCCCACTTACAGAGTTGATGAACAGAGGCGATTATCATTCATAGGTAATAAAAGCACTGGCCATTGAACCTGACATAGGCACTAAGGCCTTGACTATTGGATCAGTGACTCATTCAGACACTGTGAATCTCACTGACGATCACCCCGAACTCCTTTTCGGACCGGAAGTGGATGGTCAAGACGATACCGATGATGTAGCTCCCTTTTACATCAGTTTGAACATACATGATTTGATATTGCATAACACTATGCTGGATTCAGGTGCCTCACATAATCTGATGCCTAAAGCAGTAATGGAAAAACTGGGATTGGAGGTCACTAGGCCTTACAAAGATCTACACTCGTTTGACTCCAACAAAGTCAAATGTATTGGTTTGATTAAAGATTTGTGCATCACCCTGGTTCAGATTCCTTCGAAAATCATGGTAATGGACGTGGTGGTTGCAGACATCCCACCAAAGCATGGTATGTTGCTATCCCGGTCTTGGGGAGATAAGTTGAAAGGAACCTTGTAGCTGGATATGTCTTACGCCACTATCCCAGTGTTTGGACAATAGAGGAGGTTATACAGAGAAACACTGATGAAGTATATGGTCAGTAGTCAAGAGAAACCTCATAATTACCCCCTTTACTCTGCTCATTCAGATTTAGATTCGTTCATCTTGTACAATGATGGTGATACAGAAGAGCAAGATACTCAGCTGATAGAAGGGGTAGCTAGTCAAGAGGAATATCCAGAAAGCAGTGAAACAGCAAAGATGAAAATGTAATCACTGAAGATTTCCCAGCTGATTTCTGGAGTATGGATTTTGATGGAGTCGTGAGTAAAGAAGGAGCAGGAACTGGAGTCTGGTTGCATAATCATCGAAAAAGGTATTCAAAAAATCATTCCTACAAATTAAATTTCCAGTGCACTAACAACGTTGCCGAGTATGAAGCTTTAATGCTCGGTCTGAAGCTGTTGAAAAAAGTTGGTGCTAAGCAGATAATGGTAAGGGGTGACTCTGAATTAATATTTAAGCAAATTAAAGGGGAATATGCTGCTAAAAACCCACGCCTTAGAGCCTACAGGAATGTTGTTCTTGATGCTTTGAAGTGTTTTAATGAGGTTGACTTGCAAGTAATGCCGAGAGGGCAAAATATTCTGGCCGACAGATTGGCTACATCAGCAGCTTCCTGCAAGATTCCTTTCCGCCAAACTCGCCCATACACTGTTGAAGTGAAATGCAGACCTACGGTTCCCGATAATATCAGGTACTGGCAAGTGTTTGGAAATGACGATCAGATAGAGGATTTTCTGCAATGCAAGAACGATTTTGAATGTACAAACATAGATTTAGAAAATGAAAACAAGAATGTAAATAATTCTGAGTTTGAAATAGATAGTGTGAATACTGTAGATACAGTAGATTCAGGAGAGTTAGGAGATGACGAAATGGATGCCGATGTTTTACAATTGAAAGGCAATGTTTTACCTAGAGGGCTTGTCCCTTTAGAAGATCTGTTTGACAGTAACGATGTAGCTAAGAAACCAAAAATAGAAGCCCATGGGCAAGAGGTAGAGGACTGCAATATAGGGACTGAGGAGAAGCCTAGGATGGTCAAACTGTCCAAATCATTACCCCCAGAACAAAAGCTTAAATACATTGAACTATTCAAAGAGTATTCAGACGTTTTTGCCTGGGGCTATGAAGATTTGAAAGCCTATGACACCAGCATCATACAACACAGGATTCCCATAAAGGAAGACCAGAAACCATTTAGGCAGAAACTTAGGAGGATAAATCCCAAGTTGCTCCCCCTGATAGAAAAAGAGATCAAGAAAATGTACGATGCCAAGATCATAGTCCCACTACGTTTCTCTAAGTGGGACTTCCAATTTAGTCCCTACACATAAGAAAACTGGGGAAATCGGACTCTACATAGATTTCTGAAATCTGAACAAAGCATCCTTGAAGGATAATTACCCCTTGCCTAAAATGGATCACCTCCTGCAAAGAGTGGTCAGGTCCAATCGAATTTCTCTTTTAGATGGTTTCTCGAGCTACAACCAGGTCCTAGTTCACCCAGACGACCAAGAAAAAACAGCTTTCACCACACCCTGGGGCACTTTCATGTATGTGAAGATTCCTTTTGGTTTGATGAATGCAGGAGCCACCTTCTAGAGGGCAATGGATATCACCTTTGTAGAAGAGTCAGGTAAGTTTATTGTCATTTATCTAGATGATGTGACGGTGTTTTCCCAATCTGATGATGAACACCTGCGGCACCTTAGACGAGTTTTCGAAAAGTGTAGGAGATTCAGGATTTCTTTAAATCCCAAGAAGTGTCTTTTTGGGTTAGAAGAGGGCAAACTGCTGGGACACATTATCTCTAAAGAGGGAATCAGAATTGACCCCAGCAGAATCAAGGCCATACTAAAGTTAGAACACCCAAGAAACCTCAAAGAACTACAGTCTTTTATAGGGAAAATTAACTTTCTTCGAAGATTCATTCCTAATCTGGCTGAGCTCCTTCGAAACATTACAAACATGCTAAAAAAGGACGTAAAAATAAAATGGGACTCTGAGTCCAGACAATCCTTCGAACAAGTAAAGCGAGCACTCACAGAAGCCCCAGTTTTGATCAGTCCTGACTTCACTAAAGATTTCTATCTTTTTTCTTTTGCCTCTGAACATACTATAGCAGCGGTATTACTGCAGAAGAATAGTGAAGGGTATGAACAACCCATAGCTTTCTTCAGCAAAGCTTTAAGAGACACTGCGTTGAACTACAAAATCATGGAGAAGCAAGCTTTTGCTTTGGTAAAGGCTATAAAGGACTTCAAGGTCTATATTCTTCATTCTCACACCATAGCTTATGTTCCAAACACGACAGTAAAAGATATCTTGACGCAAGACAACCCTGATGGGAGAAGGGGAAAATGGATTGTAGTTATTCTAGAATATGACATAGAGATTAAGCCCACAAAACTGATCAAAGGCCAAGGCCTTGCTAAACTGATGGTCGAATCTAACTTCCAGGCTCTTGACATTAATTTTCTAGATGTGGCAGATGAACAGGGTGAGATGGCAACTCCAAACGTTAGAGAGGTATTTCTCAACTCTCTGTGGTATGCAGACCTTATATTCATTTTGCAAAATTTACAAGCTCCCCCTGGTTTAACTAAGACTAAAGCTAGATTTTTAAAGTTGAAGGCATTGAAATTCTATATTCTAGAAGGAAATTTGTATTGGAAAGACCCTGGAGGTATTCTTTTAAATTGTTTGCTGAAAGATGAGGCTGATAAAGTGTTGCATGAGTTTCATGCAGGAGAATGTGGTGGCCATTTGAACTGGAAGGTTACAGCCAACAAAATACTCAGAGCTGGATTTTACTGGCCCACCCTGTTTGCAGATGTACATCAGAAAGTAACAGCCTGTCACCAGTGTCAACTATTTGAGGGAAAAAGGAAACTTCTTCCTCTACCTCTTAAACCAATTTCAGTTGAGGCTCCTTTCTAGCAATGGGGACTCGACTTCATTGGAGAAATACACCCTCCGTCTTCAGGCCAACATAGGTGGATTCTTACGGCCACTGATTATTTTACCAAATGGATCGAGGTTGTACCAAGCAGGCAAGCGAATGACTCTGTTATTATCAAATTTCTTGAAAATAATATTTTATCTCGTTTTGGTTGTCCTAGAAAGATCATTACTGACAATGCAGTTGCCTTTCGGTCGAAGAAGCTCATAGATTTCTACAACCATTACCACATTGGCTTGGGGCATTCCACAGCCTACTACCCTCAGGGGAATGGGTTGGCGGAGTCCTCAAACAAAACTTTGGTAAATATCATCAAGAAAACATTGCAGGAAAACAAAAAGTCATGGCATGATAAGTTGGTATTTGCTTTATGGGCAGATAGACTGACCACCAAAAGGTCAATTGGTATGTCACCATACCAGCTAGTCTATGGTACTGAGGTTGTTTTCCCAACTTCTTTGGGAGTCCCTGTCATGAAGTTACTTCAGGAGATACAAGCTGAGCCAAATGACTCCCAGAGAAGAATAAATCAGATGATTCATTTGTAGCAGACTAGAGAAGATGTTTTCAACAAAACACAAGTCGTCCAAGAGAACATCAAGAAGATCTTTGGCAAATGAACCAAGGAGGATGATTTTGAGCTGGGAGATCTGGTGTTGATATGGGATGCCCAGAACGAGGACAAAGGAAAGCATGGGAAATTCGACAATCTGTGGACAGGACCATACATGATCCAAGCTTTCAGAGGAAACAATGCCTTTTTCCTAAACAATGTTGATGGGTCAGATCTGCCAGGAGCACCTGTGAATGGCAGAATGCTGAAACATGATGTCCCACCTCAGTAAAAGATTTGAAGAACTCACTCTCCATTGTACATACCAGTTTTAATTTTCAGTTTTTACTTGCATTTTCTGAGTGAAGAACGTTAGTCGGTTGGTTGAATCCCGAAGAGAAGGCCCTAAGCTGTTGATCATTGTTTTTCAAAATTTTCCTGAGAATAAGACCAACGAAGGCTACTAGGCAGATATGTTCAGAATGACAGGAAACTGGATTCTTGGCACTTAACATGGCAAGTACCATCCCCAGGTGGAGCCACTGTTATCACCCCATAAATTATGGGAATCAACTGATGACTTAGATATTATCTGTATCTAGTGCTTTTATGGGCATTTGATTTTTCATTCTACAAATAATTTGAAAAAATAATAATAATAATAAATAAAAAGGAAAAAGAAAAAGAAAAACAAAACAAAACAAAACAAAAAGAAAAGAGGGCATAAAAGAATTGAAAGAAAATCCCCATGAAATAATAGTAACTTGGCCATACCTTTCAAGCATGGCCAAGTTCTTTTAAATTTAATGTTGCTAGGTTAGTGAATAAATCTGACTAGACTGTCTAATCCTGGTCAGATAGCCCTTAGGATTAGATAGAGAATAAATCTGACCAGACTATCTAATCCTGGTCAGATAGCCCTTAGGTAGAGTAATTTCTTAACCCAACAGTTTAATCTGGGTTAATAGTCCTAGGAAGATAGGTTAGCATGTAGGTTAGTTGCTTGATTTGCTTCACCACCCATGAAACCAGGTTGATGAAAATGCTACACCATGTCTCGTTTGCCTTAGAATCGTTTAGATGAAGTCCCCTTGGTGGTGTAGATGTGAAAAATTGGGAAAACACAAAAAATG
>CBVK0100069397.1:0-14912 GCA_900067695.1 Picea abies
CTCTACCTTCTTCAGCTAAGGAGTTGAAAATCTTTTTGGGTGGCATCAATTTCTATCGTAATTTCAGTCCCTCATTTTCAAATCTTGCTCGACCTTTACATCTGCTCTCAAATACTTCTTCTACATTCATCTGGACCAAAGAAGAAACTACTCACTTTGCTTTGCTCAAAGACACCCTCTGCTCATCCCTTGTTTTACATCTGCCAGACCTCTCCCAACCCTTTGAGATTACATCTGACACCTCACAATATGCTATTGGTGTCATACTTAAACATGGAGGACACCCCATTGCTTACCACTCTGAAACCCTGTCCGAGGCAAAGAAAAATTATAGCACCTATAACAAGGAATTTTACAGTCTGGTTCAAGCGCTCAAGCAATGGAGGCATTATTTGTTGGGTAAAGGAACAATTTTTCATACAGACCACCACCCTTTGATTTTCATCAACTCTCAATCGAAGATTTAGGAACAAATGCACCCAAAATGGGCCTCCTATATTCAACAATTTCACTTAGTCATTAGATATAAGAAAGACACTTCTAATAAGATGGCTGATTTGCTAAGCCAACCTCCCACTCTAGTTCTTTCAATTCTAGAAGTGTGTTGTGCTACCTATGACACATGGAAGGATCAATATGCTACTGACCCCAAATTTCAAGAGATTTGGGGGGCATTGCAAACTCCCACAGTGATCAATCAGACCCCCTTCCTAGACTACACTATTCAGGATGGGTGTCTCTATAAGTTGAATTTGTTATGTGTTCCACACTTAGAGGACCACCTCTTGCTCATCATGGAGGTGCATGCTTTAGCCTATGGGGGTCACTTCAGTACCACAAAGACCATCCAACATCTACAACGCCATTTCCATTGGCCTTCCATGCAGCCTCAAGTTGAAAAATTTATCAGAGCCTGTGCATTATGCTCACAATCCAAGCCATACAACTGGGAGCATGGGTTATATCAACCATTGCCTCTTCCTTCTCTCCCTTGGGAGTCAATATCAATGGACTTCCTTAGTGGACTTCCAACAACCCAAAATCAGCATGATGCAATTTGGGTAGTGGTATGCTGCTTCAACAAAATGACACTTTTTATCCCATGCACAAAGACTACTACAACAATGTAAACAACAAAAATTTACTTTCGACATATCTAGCCCCATTTTGGCCTCCCAAGCACTATCATCTCAGACAGAGATTCTCGCTTCCTCAACACATTTTGGAAGACAATATGGGCACTATTGGGGTGTCACCTCAAGTTTTCTACTACATTCCATCCTCAAACGGATGGCCAAATAGAGGTTGTCAATAGGGTCTTGTTTCATGCTCTCTGAACTCACTTTGGGCACAACAAACAATGGGACAATTACTTGCACATTCTACAACAATGCTACCACAAGGAAACACATTCTTCTACAGGGTTTTCACCTTTTGAAGTATTCTTCGGCTTCCAACCAACATATCCAACCGAGCTCCCACTCACTTGGGCTCCTCAAGGTACCTTCCATCAAAAATAATAACAACTCTCAGAACAACGGTTTCTCCAAAAAATTGCACAACACCACACTGTAGTAACAACAACACTTAAAGAAACTCAAGAGCATGCCAAGCGACACCATGCCAAAAAAAGGAACTTCATGTCCTTTCAACCGAGGGATCAAGTTTGGTTACACTTGGATAAGAAGCTATTCAAATGCTACCATCACATGCTTCTGCCAATAAGATATGGTTTGTATACCACCCTCAACAAGACTAGAGCAAATGCTTATAGGTTGGATTTTCCACCACAACTGGGAATCCACAATGTTATTAATGTAAATCACTTAAAGTTGTTTGAGCCTCCCCTCTTGGAAGAACCAGTCACCATTACTCATCCAGTGGACAACATTTTGTATTTCCAACTCCCATTGGCCAAAGACACTCTACACGACACCCAGACTCGCTCTACAAGGCATCGAACATACACTTCATATCTGGTAGCCCGCCAAGGAAAAACTCTAGCTCAGGCAAAGTGGATCACAACTGAAGTATTTCAAAACATGTTTCCTCACCTTCTCATGGAAGTCGGGACGCTTCCAAATCTAAACAGGGAGGAATTGGGCCAAGGAGGCCACATAGGGGAATGCCCATGTGGGGCACACAAGTCAACCACCTAGGCACGACCCATTTTCACCTTTTGATGTTACTTAATTAAGAACATGTAAATAAATTGTTCCCTCATCATATAAGGGGAATTGGGACTCAAATAAAGCATTCTTATCTTTTTCCTGAAGCTATGTGTCTCATTTGATATTTTTTTTCTGAGTTTACATTTCACGTTTGTTGCATTTTCATTTTGGGGGGTTCTCAGGGTTAGCCAATGCACCTTTATTCATGGATGCATCTTGGTTGCTCCATTTTCCATGCTTCCACCTATGAGAGTGAACTTACTCCATTATCTAGACAATATTTCAGGGAGAAAATTGTTTTCCTACAAGTTTATGAGGCAGAAAGGAGGGCGCACCAACCTCGGGTTTGCGCCCTTGTTGGTTTTTCCTTTGTTGGGATGAAGTAAGTGCAAACTACTCTATGGCTGCATTGATATTCTCTCGTTGATCCTCGAGACTCAGATCGAGATAGCCACATCCTCTTGGCTACTCTCAGATCATCCTGGCATTGGATCTCCATTCCTTGGTCACCCAAACCAATGGTGCACCCTTGTTTCGATTTGCGCCCCTAAGGATTTGTTGGTCAAAAGATGGACTATGGTTTATTTGGTCACCTTATCCAATAGATCGCCTTCTTGGGTAGATCATTCTGTGTGTCCAACGAGTGAGCTCTATTGCAATATTCTCCTTGGGGGTGGGATTTTGTCATCATGATGGAAAGGAAAAAAGTTTGCAATTTGAAATTACAAAAGAGAATTCTATGATAATGAGTTATTTTATGGTCTAGTAAAAAAATTGTTTATCTTCAGTTATAGGGAGACATGCCACAAAGGGGATTCCTTTGAGCTATGCCATTTGTAGGTGTATATGATCACCACAAATTACAAACCTCTTTATGATGGAAAACATTGGGGAGTGATTTGAATTTAATATAACGATTACCTTAGGATTGTGTAGGGGCATCAAGGTATGGATATTGAATGTTGGGTGGCTCCTTGCAATTATGGTGTCATCCAAATTAAATTTGAGATGGAAATGGAGAGGAGTTTGTTGAAATAGAGGAGGTTGTTTTTATTTTCATGAAGAGTTTGGAAGTATGGAAGAATAAATGAATAGTACTAGTCTAGGAAAGCAAATTCAATCCCATCACATCTCAGATATGGATTAGATAAGTTACTTGCTTAGGGATTCATAGGAAAAACTCAAAATTCCACCTAGTCTATCTATGATTGATGACCGATTGGTAGGCTTAGTAATGTAGAAGGAGGTATAATCTGCATGACCCATGCTTGCAATAGTTTTGATAGATTGTGGAAATTTTAAGATGGAAATGTTGACAACATGTGGTTAATGTCACCACAAGAACCCGAGTATTATTACTATGCATATAATGAGACCAATAGCTCTAAATTAAGTGATTAAGCAACCCAAAACTATTCTCCATAGGAATGATGGGGTTGAGTCCATTACACTAGTAAGGATTAGTAGTTGAAATAATAACATTTATGAGTTTAATCCATCCTCATCATTCCCTTATAGTGGGTGTGTAAGAAGAAGATGAGGTCAATGCAATGTAATTATTAATCTAATTTTTGAATTTCATTATTACTAACCAACCCAAGTGTTATCTTGAGATAGTTGTGAGATCATGTAACTTGTATTTAATGTATTTGGCAAACTGCTTCTACACATAGAGATAAACTCAGTTAAAATTTTCAAGTTTAACGTGAATGAAGGATTAAATTTTATGAATTCCTTGGTGATATAATTAATTAATGCTTTGTATTTCATATTACGACAAATTTGGGGTCTAAAATAGGTTTCTTAAATAAAATAATAAAATCAGGGTTATGAATTGTGGAGGAAATGAAAGAAAACAATTTTTCATGTATTTTCAACTTAACTTTTCATAGGCTTATTAAAAGTATCAAGTTAGGCTATTTCTAGATGAAAAATTAAATTTTGCATCCAATAACTACCCAAAATTTATACTTTTAGTAAACTTGATACTTTTAACAAACCTATCATGAAAGAAGACATGAAATAATGTGTTTCTAGACAAATGTTCTTCATGTCATTTCCATAGAGGGCTCACTCAATAAACCTATGGAATGCATTTATTGAGTATCAATGAATAAACCCCAATTTAATTTGCAATTTGAAATAACAAGGCAAAATATAGACTATGAAAGTGTTAATTTTGATACTAAAAGCGTCAAATTAGCCATTCTAAAGTGAAAAATTGGAATCAAAATTTACAATATTGAATTTCAAAAGAGTGAATTTGAAATCATTTAAAACCTAAAAAGTGTGAATTTTGATCCCAAAAATGCAAATTTCGAATTCAACATTGTGAATTTCAATTCCAAAAATGTCAATTTTCATTTTCAAAATTATGGATTTTAATAAGAAAAATGTCAATTTCAATTCAAAAAGTTTAGTTTTTATTGCTTCTTCTGATACCTCTTTTGCACATGGACAATGTACAAATAAATAGTTTATTGATTCTCCATTTTTTTACACATTATGGTGTTTATACACCATGATGTTCCATGCTAATTTCTTTTTTACCCATCATCGAGATAAGTATTTATTATAAATGCTAACATTTGAAAGGACAAATTTTAAATTTCATATTTTTCTGCATCGCCATTTGTTATCACGTGTTTGTTCCTCTTCCATTTTTTCTACATATCCTAATTCAGTTGTATAAACCCTTGATATTTTGTTCTTTGACTTTAAAACAATTAATTTTGATTCCAAAAGTGTGAATATACTAAACATTTTATTTTTGCATATCAATGCATAATATGACTATGTAAAATATCTCTAAATATATCAATATTGAAGAGAAGTGACAAAATAATTTAAAACAAGTGATGATGAGAATCATTCCATGCAATGTTGTGCTTTGTCAAAGAAATTTAAAGCAATGTAAAAGAGGGTTCCATTTAAAAAAAATTAAGTCCATGAGCTAGTGCTTTTCAATGGCTTTATCGCCTCTATTACATATTAAAACTTTTTTATTATAGAAAATTTATCATAAAACTCACATGATCCCAAGCAAGGAGAAAATAGAGGAATTGAGTTTCAATATTTTTACCTAAAACAATAGTTATTAATTAAAATCATTAAACCTAGTGTATAAAAATGAAATCTTTCATAGATGCAAATTATATAACTTTAATATAATACTAGGGAATACAAAACATATACAACCACAAGTTGGAGAAAAAACACAAATGTGTACAAACAATCTCAACACTATTTCTAATCCACACATTAAACATAATTGTATATAAAACATAGAATAGTGTAAATATTCCCTTTGACTATGAACCCTTCAATTTCTATCTATATTTACAAATAAAAAGGAAATTCAAGCTACAAACAATTAGCAATATTTAAAAATAAAATAAAAAAATGAAATTATGAACTACTTATATACACAATGCAATTTACAAAAGAAATGAAAAAAAAAACTATTAGTTTCTTGGATTAGTTAAAGAATTCTTTCACTCTTTCTATTTATTTTTCATCTAATATGTTTGCATTTAATTTATAGACAATTTAAGTTTAGAAAAATGTATATAACCAAACAACCAAAATAAATTAAAAATGAATTTTGTAGGAATGAATTTACAGTCCATTTAAAATAATCAATGCCTAAGACAAACCATGTATCATTTATGCCTTTTGACCTATCTTCAATGGCTAAGACAAACCATGTATCATTTATGCCTTTTGACCTATCTTCAATGGTTAAATAAGATTTGGGAGCTTGCATAATACAAACATAGTATGGTTTCAAGAAAAATAAGTTCAAGGAACATGACATAGTACAAACATAATGTAGTTTTGATTCAATAATAATGGCCTATTATAAAATAATATACAAGATTATAAAATATTAAAATAAAAAATTATGATTATTTTCTCATTCATTTTTTCTATGTTTCAGTTTATTTCTTATATGTAATGGAAACAAAAAACATCAATTTTAGGGTGAGCTCAAGAGTATGTCCTTAGGAATCCAATGTTCTCCATTTTTATTAGTTTTTGTTTCAACATAGCCATTCTTGACCAAAAATGATAATGCACCGAGGTTCTCAATAATGATAGAAAATTACGAGCCCTAAAAGAGAAGCTTGTATGAAACAAAAAGCTTGTTTTGCAATAACCTCTAATAGAAATTTTCAACTTTTATTTCCAACCTATAATCCTTAGTTACATCATTGGTTATGAATCTTTGGTCATCCATTCATGAAAATTATAAATCCTATTTTCATAGGAATTTATTATGACAAATAAATTAAGAAACTTCCAAATGTAGGAAGTAAAAATACTCACAATTGGTCAAGATTTATCCTATTTTAGAACCTTGCATATATAATTAGATTTCCTTTATCATAATTCACTTAAATTTTGGAGTGAATGTGTTAGGTTCCTACACTAACCCATTTAAGTATATATATAGGTTTTTATGTATCAAGGCCATCTATAGTAAATAAGGTCCATGTAGTAATTATAGTGTGAAAGCAAAGACTGTAAGAAGGATTAATAGAAGTCTTTACCTACTGAAAAGTTACTAGGAGGTATATAGAACAATATAAAAAAGTATAAGCAATGTAATGTGATATCTTGTGAAATGTATTGTAATTGGAGCTCTGATCAACTATAGGTTTCCTCCTTGTAGATCTATTTTCCTATCAAGGACAAGAGTCAATCTCATAGGGATTTCTTAAAATATTTCTAATATCCCCTCTTCATTTTTATAAGGGTGGTATTCATGTTTCTCACTCAGATTTATTTACTTATTTAAAAATCATACATTTAACATTCATACCATCAACACTTGAGAATGGACCAGGTGGGAAAATCAATAACTACACGAGGACTAAAAAACCATAATAGAAAATGACTTGAAATGAAAATAAACAATACAACAATAGCCATTCCAACAAATTGATCCATAAAGTAAGGGAAATAATGCTTTGAAGAAATGTGTGTGTGTGTGTGTGTGTGTGTGTGTGTGAGAGAGAGAGAGAGAGAGAGAGAGAGAGATAACTCAAGGTCCAAAACAAAGAGATTTAAAGGATTTAAAACATTTAATATCACAAGGATGGAAATGAAACACATAATCGAGATCTCATGCTTTAATAAAATTCAGAAATAACGAAAGTTATGAGCTCTAAAAATAACTCTCTATGAAATTATTTAAAATAATAATACATATTGGTTGTCCAACTTAAAATAAAATGTATGCATTAAAAGAACAACATGATATTCCTAATACTTAAACGATAAATGAAATGGGTTTGTCCCTAGTATATTGGGATGGGGTTCTAGTGGAGCTTATAATAGCATAGATAACCTAGAAGAAAAGAGAAACAACAATTAGGGATCAACTTTACAGGTAAACAATAAACTCATAAAGTTGGGTGATCACAGATTGAGACAAAAAAAAGAAAGAAAATCAAAATCTTTGAAGAGAAATGTACTCACAAAATGAGAATGGGGTTTGATGGATGGAATTTCTTTTCGAATCACTTGAAAGAGATTCATAAATAGGCTAGCTCGTGATATTTTCTGGTGTAACTATTTATTCATAAATAGGCTAGCTCGTGATATTTTCTGGTGTAACTATTTCTTGGTAGTTATTGAGGGTTGGTTATTTCATTCAATGAACTTTTGATCCAACTTTCAATATATTCCTTTAACGATGGAACCATTATGTGTTTCTTTACCCAAAAGGAAAATAAACCATCTTCAATAACTTTTCACTCGAAACATAACTCTTTTGTATTGGCCAAATGCTCTTCCTTATCATTAACAAAGTTAACCAACCATCATTTTATTTCCTCTTCCGGGAAACTAATGAGACTGTCAAAATCACTTCCCCATGAAATCTTGAGTATATTTAACTCAGATTCCAATTTATATTTTGTTAACATTGTTAATTCCCTAATTAATGGTGGGCCCTCAAGTTCATTATTTATTGCATGTGATTTCAGAAATGCATCATTCATTTTAGCCTCAATTCTCTTGCAACTTTAAATCAACTCCCATAAGACCTCAATCCTTGCAAAATATCCTCCATTAATTTATTTCAATCTATTATTCAAGGGTAAATCATGTTTCTTCCTAGTATAATCATTCATGCATGAAACTTGGGCTACAAATGTACTCAGATATTTTTTATAAAAATACTCGTCATTATCTAGGTCTTGTTGTAGATATTCAATCAAAGTAGAAATTCTTTGTGATAGTCTCCTTAGTCTTGTACCAACTTCCCACACTTCCGAAATTGTAGTGATCCTTTTGTTTATGTTGTATTCTATGTACATTCTTTCAATTCTTAGCAATTTGCATCCCTTTTAACTATGGTGGATGTGCCTGGTGTGTCTTCTAGAGTTGTTTCTTGAACCATGATGGATAATAGTTATGCAAATAAAGTTCTAGGACTAATGGAATCCTCCAACTCACTTATTCATTTCTTTAATTTGGTATTCTCTAACTCTTGTTCCACTATAGAATGTGCCAATGCATCTCAAGCGGTGAGATGTAACTTTAATGTTCTAGAAGGTCCAACTCTTAAACAGTCTACCTCTACATTCCACTTTTTTGTCACGTTTTTTTGTTTGAAATGATTGTTTTCAATCTCAAATTTTCTTTCTTCCTTATTATATCTAGGATTCTGTAAGGTTAATGATTGTTCTTAAAAAAATATTGGTCCCTCTTGGGCCAACTCCTGTACTCAATTTTGAATTTCAACAATATTTACTAATGCCCATTTGGGCACTTAAGTATTATAATCAACTTCCATTTCAATTAATACATTCTCTGAGACATCATGGTTTTGAGAATTCTTGTTGTTGCTACTTCTTGTCCCCTTGCTCGTTCCAACAGTATGATTTTTTTCTCAATTAAAAGAAGGGGGGTTATATCCATCATCACCTCCATCATAGCATTCATTATTATCTCCTTTGCTCAAATTAAAATCTTGGCTTCTATGAGTGGTGGAGGAACTCTTATGTGGGAGGGGAGTAGAACTGGTATGACTACTAACCTTAGTTTTTCCTCATTTCTTAGTATTGCCTTGTCGGCGCTCCTTCTTTAGCTTTGTCTTCTTTACTTGAGTATTTAATTTGATCTGTGTGACCAATTCATCATCACAAAAAAAAAAATCTTTCTGAGAAATTACTTGGCTGGTATCCAAGTCATTATCTACAACACCCTTCTTGATTTCTAGCATTCTTGTAAAAGCATTACAAGAATAAATTGAAGATAAGTTGAAAGAAAACACCCCTTTTCGGTCAAAGCCTCTCAAGGCTTCAACGTCTTTCAACTAGAATGAATTTAATAACTTGGAATTTTTGTCCAAATGTGTTAGGAATCTAATGGAGATATCAACAACATGAAAAGGAAAGGAAATAAAATGTCACTTCCTCTTTTTATCAAAGAAGGAAGGCCATGAATTGTATTGTCTGCAAAATTCATCAATAAAATATCTATCATATACAAAATTTGGAAGAAGGAAAAGTTTTCCTTCAAAACCATATAGTTTGATATAGATGGATTCATTCGCATATACACAGATCCCTTCTCCCTGGAGAAAATTCATAGCTTCATGTGTAATCCTCGTTGTTTGTATTTCAATAAACATATATCTGAGCTCTTTGACAATTTTTTCTTGTACTCTGTAGAAGTGGAATGATGAGTTGTGCTTCGATAACACAGAATGCCATAATTGGACATGATCACTTGAAGATTAAAGTTTCCCTTTGGGGTAAATCCCTCAAAAACATTACAATAGGCCATAACTAACACGAAATAGGAGATGATATAAGATATCTTTTTATTCATGTAATTGGAGAGTTGGTAAGAAATATCAATAGAGATTATTTCTACCCAATAAAATACTTCTTTCATATGAATGGAAAAGTGTAGAATATAAAAAAATGCACCTTAGAATGTAGGATGTCAAAGCATGTCCCACCAGTCATGAGAAAATCCAAGATAAGTCGTGGTACAAACCAGAGAACAAGCATATATCAATGTGGGTAGTATCGTATAACATTGTCGATCATGATGCCATAAATTCCTCTAATAAATTCACTCCACCACCTTGGGAGTCCAGGAAAGAATCAACTTCTAATTGCATGAGAAATTTATTGGCGGTGGGGAGTCACAAAATTTTCTTGAATACTTTCAGCATCAAAACAATGGGATTTCTCCCCTCAACAACAATTTTAATCATCTTGTTCTTTGGGTTGAACCAACTAGCACACCAAGAAAACAATTCTTTAAAATAAAAAAATTCAGGCATATGCTTGGCCTTGGCCAAACTAGTCGTCCAAATTTTATTATCAATATTCTATTCCAGAGTGAGATTGGAATACCATTGAAAGGTTGTTGACCAGTGGAAATCTTTGTTTTGGCATGCGAGGGAATTGATAGTGTCATTGGAGAATGGTTCCTTTTTCCTTCTATTTTTCGTCTTCCAACTATTTTCAATACACTTTGAGATCTATGCAATTTGTTAATTCATATTATTATGTTAAGTCGATATAATTCCTAGATCATTAATAGTTCTTAATGATACATCCTTTCAACATGTACATTTTCCTTCAAAATGCATGCAAACTATTAATTGCAATTAACCTTCATAAATGAATGATCTTTTGGAAAGTGCGAAAATGAAGCCTTCTTCAATCCTAACAACCTCATTTTCCTTATGAACCAAGATATCACAAATGCACCCTAAATTACCTTGAGAATGAAAATCGTGAATGTTTGTGTAGCAAGAAATACACTAAGTATGGAAGCTTGATGCATTCTAAGCCTTGCAGAGGAGTGATTCATGTAGAGATATAGATAATGCCAACTTCTATGAATGGGATGTAACTTTGAAATTATCTAACTGTGGAGTTACATAATAGAGAGGGGGTGGGAAAAGGTAGAGTGGAATAATTGAATGGAGTGAAGAGTGTTGTGGAGATATGATTCATGCATAGAAAATGTAGAGTCAAATTATCTGCATTGGTAATCTTTTGATTCATATGCATCCTCTTAACCACAAATCAGATAAGTATGGGATCATAAAGAGGAGTAGAGTCAATGCAAAGAGAGTTGTCTTATGTGGAGAAAAGGTGTTATTTCAGTTTCTTCACATGAGGAAAATTTTGAAAATAAACTAAGTATTGGTTGATGTGGGAGAAAGAAATACCAATGTGAAGTGTAGATAAATACTTCACAACATGGAGCGAGGGGTATGGATGGTTTCTCCATGTGGAAAAAATCATGAAAATGGTCAAGTGTTGAAAATATAAGACTGTTCATGAACTATTGAGGGTGTGTAGGAATCGTGCAAGATGTGGGGAATCAATTTGTTGGGATGAAAAGGGAGCATTTTTATAGATTTTAACCTTATACAATTAATTATTACAAACAAATTCTTAATAAAACATAAAAGATACAATGGTACACACACACACACACATTACATAGATATGTTTACCATGGAATCCCAAATCGGGAAACAACCAACTTGTTTAGAGCCGCACCTCTAATGTTTTATTCATCGTATCCTTTGTTTACAATACAATATACATATAGGATCCCACAGAATCCAAACCCCTAATCCATTTCCCCAAATTAGTCAACAACCCTAATTCCTTTACCGTAATTAGAAAAACCATCAACAAAAACCATGTGCTGAAAAATCACCAAAAAAAAAGGATGCAAAAAACCATAAAAAACAAACCAATTTTTTTTTCTCAGGGGCTCCCACCCTTGAACCCCTACAAACCTCCTGATTGGGGAGTGATAAGCATCCCCTAGACCTCCTTTGTTCCCATATCAGTGTATAGTACATGGGATCAATTTTGCAAAGAATATAACACATACCCAACAATTTCTACAAGGTATAATACAAGGTTGAGACATGAAAATGGATCAACACCCCTCAAAGAGGAATTTGAACATTGCATCCAGTAACAAAGGTGAACCATATAAATAACCAACACAAAATTCTAAGCCATCTCCATGTAGTTTTATTGATCTAACCACAAAGATTTAATCATTACAAAAAAAATACAGGTAAAGGAAACGAATCAAGGATAAAGACATAGAGATGGAGTAAATAGATACACCTAGTATCTTAGATAACACTTTACCTTTGGAGATCAGAACATACTAAACCCCATTAACGGTGTGGTAGATTTGGAATTAATAAAATACAATAATAGAAGCCAAACCATAGTCAAGTAAACGTAGAGGAGTGAAAAATATATTTGGATACATCGCGACAATAGAGGAACAAGTGATTAACAATAAGAAGACCAAGCATTTCAATTATAATAATTGAGTTTAGAACTCTCAATTTTGTATAAGAAAATTTTGGCAAGGAAATAAAAACAAAGTAAAAAATAAGATAAATGAAAATTATTAAATAAATTCAAAAGAAAAAAGGTAAAGAAGATCATAATATCAGGCTACTAAGTAAGACTGGGGTGTATTAAATTAAATAAGACATCTAATATTAAAACAGGGTGGCACACAAAGATCCAAAAAATGTTAAAGAGGAATGAATGGCATGCATAAAAATATTCTATTTCATAGAATACACTCTTACTCAATTCCAACTTCCTTCAATTTTTGCTTTAGAAAGCTTCTACCCAGTGGACCAAGTATTGGAAAAATTTGAGACCACAATACTTCAACAGGAAGTAAAAGTACAAGATGTATAAACCATAAAAAAAAATGGCATCTTCCAAAGTTTCTCATTGAATAAGTGAGAAAAACACCCAATTAAAATGTGAATTCCCTAAAATAGATAAATATATTAAAAACTGCGAATTTGTAAAAGTTCTCAAAGAAAACATACTTTCTCTCATGATGATTTATGTAATATGTTTTTTTTAACAATGTGAACAATATGATAAATACGTAATTAGACAAGAAAACCCCAATTCACTCAGGGTAGAGTTAAAATTGGATATTATAACCTAATTTTAAAGTTGTATATATATAATAAAAGGGATTTTTGATAGTACAACTTTTGAAGGATTAAAAAAGAATTATTTGTATTACATTATTTAATGAAAAATCAAATCACTGGATAAATCAATTTTCAGTGAAGAAGAATTTTTGTAGGTGAATCAAATGTTGTGGATTATTATACAACTTAATCTTTGCATTGTTTTTTTTAAAGATATTCTTGTTGTATTGCAAGCTATCTTGAGACAATAAATAAAGTTTTTTCCATTCATTTTCTTTAGCCAACTCTCAGGCATTGTATGTATTATATATATATTTTTGTTTAGAACTATTTCTCTAAAGTTAAAGGATTAATTTTTTTTTTTTTTTGGTTGGGAAAACTAACTTTTAAATCAACATTTTAGGTATTTTGAATATTCATTAGGCATTATATTATATTATATTATTTATTAGAATTCAAAAAATGAAAAAAAAACTGAACAATTTATGGAAATTTAGGTATTTTGAATTAACGTTTACTATTGACACTTGGAAATTTTTCCATGTTCATAAAATTGACATTAAAAAGAGGGGAAAACTTTTATGGTTGATTTAGTTCCTAAGACTAAACCTTCTACAAATAACCCACATTTAGATAGTGAGATTCCAAACCATGAGATACCTCTTGAACATTCTGATTCTCAAGATTTGGAAAACATTGAACAAAATATTGATATTGAAATACCATACACATTATCAAATGAAAAGGTAAATGCATTCATATAGATAACCAAGGGATACAAAATTTAAACTGATTTATTTCAATATTGTATTTTATTTGTATTTGGTTATAAAATATATCTAACTTTTCTACATATTTAGTTTTGATATATATTTGGTATTTAGTTTTGATATATATTTGGTTTTTTTATTAGATAAAGATAACATTATAAATATAATTTTGACTAAAATTTAAAATGTTTTTTTAAATAAAATTGAACACCATCTCATCAAATAAGTTGTGTTTTATTTATTTTATTATTTTTAAAAATTATATGATAATTTATTAAATGAATTAATTAGTAGATTTTTTTTTTTTTTTTATCTTTTAGCTGATCTATTTCAATATGATATCTTATTTGTATTGAGTTACAACTTGAGTGGGTTTAATAGTTAAGAACATTTGTTTCTTCCTCGGAGGTAACAGGTTCAAATCTAGAGCAGAGTAGTATGTGTACACCTCCATAGACTTTAGTAGTCAAATTGTTGCATGGAGGGGGTCCCTTGTCCCACAAACAAGGCGATGTCATACACCAATTTGGTGTATGGAACTGTCATGAATTTAAAATTAGATTGTAGGTACAACTTTAGTAGGCCTAATGGTTAGAAACAAATGTTGCATACTAGGAGATCGTAGGTTCAAATCCAGAGGGGGGTAGGGTATATATACCTCTGTAGACTTTAGCAGTCAAATCATTGCACATAGGGTGTTCCTCGTCCCACAAAAAAGGGGGTATCATACACCAATTTGGTTTATGGCTTGTATGTGAGGTTAAATTTAGATTATTCAAAACTTTAGTGCTCTTGGAATTATTCTCTTAATGTTTTTCAAGCATTTGATATAATATTTTAAAGAAATCCAAGTAATCTCTTACTTTTCTTAAGGTTTGATAGACCCATTTTGGTCATATTGTAAGTTAACCATCATAATAATCATCATCATAATATCTCAACTATAATCCCCATTTTAATTAATTCTTAATGTAGATATAATGTGTGGCC
>CBVK0100069398.1:0-14911 GCA_900067695.1 Picea abies
AGAACTCCCAACTCAAACAAAAGGTACTATTGGAATTGCACACCTCTCAAGTAGGAGGGCACTCAGGATTTTTGAAAACCTACCATAGAGTCAAGAAGGACTTTTTTTGGGATGGCCTTAAAACTGATGTTCAAAGGTTTGTGGAAGAATGTTTGGTTTTCCCACAAAATGAGGTGGAAACAATTAAGAACCCAGGTCTTTTACAACCATTATCCATCCCAAGTCAGCGCTGGGAGGAGGTTTCCATGGATTTCATCACAGGGTTACCAAAGTCTAAAGGAAAGAGTGTCATCATGGTGATTGTTGATAGACTAACCAAGTACGCACACTTTTGTGCACTCTCTCATCCCTTCAAAGCTAGTACAGTTGCCACCGCATTCATGGACACAGTTCAAAAGCTACATGGAAACCCAAAGATTATTGTAAGTGATAGAGATCCCATCTTTACTGGACATTTTTTGACAAAATTATTTTCTTGTTTGGGTACTCAATTGGCTCATAGCTCATCCTATCATCCTCAATATGATGGACAAACCGAGATAGTGAACAAATGTCTGGAAGGCTACCTTCGTTGCTTTGTATCTGATAAGAAAACTCAATGGTTCAAATGGTTACCCTTGGCAGAATGGGTAACCCTTGGTTCAAATGGCTACCCTTGACTCTATGGGTAACCAAGATATTGGGTTATGATTTTGAAATCGTCTATAAAAAGGGGAAGAAAAATGTCTCTGATAAACAACACAATGGTTCAAATGGTTACCCTTGACTCTATGGGTAACCAAGATATTGGGTTATGATTTTGAAATCATCTATAAAAAGGGAAAGAAAAATGTTGTGGCAGATGCACTCTCAAGAAAGGATGAAGATGTTGAGGCCTTTATTTGTGCTATCTCGATCACCCAACCTGGTTGGATAATAGAAGCAAAGGATGAATGGAAGAATGATGAAAAAGTGTGGACTCTCATTCAAAGGTTGCAACAGGATGAGGTCAATCCCTAACCTATGGTTTGGTTAGGCTCAAACTTTCTATTGGTTATGGTTTGACTTTCTAATCAATCTTGGTTATCTTTATGCATTAGTCATGGTTGGCTATTGGTTTTCTTCCAGAAGCATTCTCTGTCAAGGTTAAGGTTCTCAAGGGTGGCTTCAGCCTATGGTTGGGTGAAAATATTGTTATATTTTCTATGTTTAAATGAGAACATCCATTAATTTATAATAGGTTATGGGCCCACCCTATCTTCAGACAATATAATCGTTGGAAGATAGATTGGGAGGATTTGCTCAATTATAGTTGCAATTGCAGCCGGTTTTTTTGCAGCAACGAAACCCTAACCCTCTTGTTGAGGTACCTTAAGTGAATAGATTGACCTAATTTCTAGATAGCCTATTGCTCCCTAGCCTAGCGCACATCCTAGTATTCTTAGCAAGCCAATACGTCAAGTTTGAGTTTTTGGTCAAAATCAAAGGTTGACCAAGTCAAAGCAGTTATGACTTATTCTATGAAGTCAGAAAACAAGTTAGAAGGGGCTTCTAACCTTAGAGCATGGAAGAGAAGGATTGACCTCATCCTTGCTTAAGAATAAAGTGTTGTATATAGTGAAAGGAAATATCGTGGAACCACAGTTCGAAGAAGGAAAAGAGAAGGAACCTCAGAACATTGTAGTTATGGCGAAGTTCAAAAAAAATGACATCAATGACATGAGTATCATGGTGGACTCTATAAAATACCACTTGATACCCTACATCTCCCATCTTGACTCATCTAAGAAGATGTATGATTCCCTAACAAAACTCTTCTCAATCAAAAACATTGGACAAGTAATGAGTCTAAAGAAGGAGCTCTGTAACATGAAAATGAATGATGATGACAACATAACATCATACTTTGTGAGAATCTCTCAGTTAAGAGATCAAATACAAGCTATTGAAGAGATCATTTCAGAGAAGGAAATGGTAAATATAGTACTCAATGGTCTTCCCAATACAAGGGATGCATTTTCCACAAGAATGAACACAAGGAAGGAGTATACCACATTTGAAGAACTTTGGACTTGTTATGCACAAGAAGAATCAAGGATTAGTGCAAAAGAGAAACCCAAAAAGAAATACGATGATCGAGACTTCACAACAAGGTTCAAGAATTTCAGGAATAAAAGGAAGTTTGGCTCTAGGAAGAAACCAAATCCAGAGAAAGATATGTCAAAAATACAATGCTTTAGTTTTTGAAAATATGGTCACTACAAGAATCATTGTCCCGAGTTAAAGAAAAGGAAGGAAACACACGAAGCATCAGTTGTCGAAGAAAGGGAACCCTCAAACAAGGTCAAGCAGGACAAAACATAATTCTTCTTCTAAGACATGGTAACAATATTCTTCATAATTCTTGTACTTGTCATGTTTACATAGTTTATGTACATATCTTGCATATATATTTCTTAGAAGATAAGATGTTCAAAGAGCAAAAATAGAAGAATAACAAGATAAGGATTGCTATCACGATGACTACAAGTCAAGCAATACACATGAAAAGATGAAGTACATCAACAACCCTTGGTAACAATTCATGTGAAATCTATTAACATAAGTAATAGTTGCAAGATAAGCCGAAATCTGAATCAAACATGAAAAAACCTGGAAGAAGTAAAAATAGAAAGAAGTCAGCATTCAAGAGGAAATTAGAAAAAGACTTGTGACACTTTGCAAAAGGAAATAAAGATGCAGATGGAAGCATGGACTCTATTATATGGAGGGATTCGATTATATAATTCCAAAATAAGAGCATGCATTCATGCATGAAGCAAGGATTAGGAGGGAGCTAATCCTAAAAAATATGATCCATTGATGATTATGTAGTATTATCCATGTTCCCATCAATGGTAGGAAGCATGAAAAGAAGCATGTGTTCATTTTAACTTTAGAAGAAGTTTTTCTTCGAAAAGAAGCCTTAAAGTATCCATGGTTGACCATCCACATCCATGATCCTATGATGAAAGGAAGAAGTCGAAATCTTCAGGTCATGGAATCTATAAAAACCTCCATGGACCCAAGATCTAAAGAGAAATATGAAGAAGAACATGAAGATTCCAAGTGAGAAATAAAAGGCTAGAACAACCAGTCATTAAATGAAGAATCACAAGACCACCATCTTGGTCTAAAAACACTAGAAACAATCAAGCAAAATAAATGGAAGTTGTGATGAAGAAAAGAGTATGGAAGACTTATGGATGGAAGCATTGTGAGATCTAGAACTAAAGGTTCTCCCAGATGGAGGGAAAAAGACTATGATCATATCTCGTTCCAGTAACCATACATACCTCTGCCTGAGCGATTATATCTCTTGCATTATCCATGGGTTGGAGTTTAGATCAGATGAATGTAAGGACTACTCTCCTCAACAGAGTAATTCAACAAAGAAGCGTATGTAGAGAAACGTCAAGGTTTTGAGCTATACCAGAAATAGACCCTTGTATGCAGATGGAAGAAGATCTTGTATGGATTCAAACAATCTAGTGCAAAGCCTCTCATGCACAATAGAAGCATGGTGAAAACTTTCTATGAAAAATTTCATAATGGTTACTTAGAAGTTCAGGATGATAGATTTCTAATCCATGATGCACTCTCATGATGACAAAAGAAGTGTCATTTGGATATGTTTTAGTTTGAGCCTTTCCACGATGTCATGAGCTAGAAAGAAACAAAAGTGTTGAATCCAACCATGATATACTATAATGATCAGAGCTATATGAAGCCTGCAAAGAAAACTAGTGTTCTAGACAAATCGAAGTACATTGAAATCGAGCATGACATTCTCCATGATGAAGTCCAAAAAAAAAGAGAAGTGGTTCTCCAATATATATCTCCACAGATGAGCAGATAGCAGATATTTTGGTAAAGCCTCTGTCCAAGATGAAAAAGTTTGCATATTCAAGAAACAAGATGGAGCTCGTGGAGACAACTTCCTTATTGAAAAGGGAAGATATCACTCATAGGTTGGGAGGGAGCACTGATGTGCTATTGATTTATGGACAATCATTTTTCAGTTCGAAAAATGGTCTAGGATGAGCATTTCCTTTCCAGTTGGGAAAGTGGTTTGAGATTTTTTATGGACAAGCATTTTTCCAGTTCAGAAAATGGTCCAGATCGGACAGTCATTTTCATAATGAAAATGGTTTGATAGATTGTTGATGTACCATAGAAAATGATTCCCCTTATGGCCAGTGTGGGGGAATGGTCTAGGACAATATTTCTTCTTGACAAGCACTCTCATTAGTGGTCAAGTAGAATGGTCCACCTCATCGGGCAGTCATTCTTTTGAAGTTCGCAATTATGAGCAGTTTCGAAGAATGGTTTGTTTTAGAGTTTGGTGTAGGACAGTCATTCCCTAGGGAAGACTCATTCTCTCCAAGTTGCACTTTGTTTAGTGCCAGAGGAATGGCCTAGTTAGTTGAATGGTCCAAGTTCAACAAACAGGGATAGGCATTCCCTAGGGTAGACTCATTCTCTCTAGGTTGCACTTTGTTTAGTGCCGGAGGAATGGCCCAGATAGGTGAATGGTCCACGCTGATCAGAAATCATGACAATTATTCTTCTATGCTTGAGAAGAATAGTCCAGATAGCTCATGGTTTATGTTTTACTTTCCTAGGGTAGATTCTCTTTCAGATCTCATAGATGTGAGTGGAAGAATGGCCTAGATGACTTATCTTATATCATGATATTATTTTTCTGTGCAAGTTGATATCAGATGATATGATTGCTATGGAGACTGTATGTCTCTGGATAATAGTTGTATGCTATTGTGGTGGATGTGTTCCACTGGTTGTGACTATGTGTCACTAATTAAGTAGTTTTGTGCTACTTGGTGTGGTAGTGTAGCAATGTATTGTAGTTATATACTACTATCGACAAAGTTGTGTTCTATTGAATGACATTGTTCTGATTTCCATGTAGACTATCAGTAGTGTTGAAAATTATTATCAACTAGATGGATAGTCAGTGTACTTGTGGACATAAATTCTCTAGAAAGAGAATGGTCCACATAGAACATATTGTCGGTGGACAGGTATTCTCTCTGTGGAAAATGGTCCAGGTTGATAGTTTGTTGACATGTCATGGACTAGTATTTTCCTAAGGCATAGATTGTGGCCCAATTAAGAAAATGGTTCAAGACTGATATTTTCTAAGGAATACAAGTTGATATAGATCTCTATAACTTGATTAGAAAATAGTTCTATATTTACATTCCTACAGGAATGGTCTCTGTAATCCATGGTGTAGCCTTTTAACATTTGTTGAGATAGTCATTCTTCTAGGACATATGTCCATATTAAAAGAATGATCCTTGTATCACTATGTGGAGTGAGTGACTTATCCAGCATCATGCCTAACTACTTGGATAGAGTATGGCTTCAAGATATGATGCAGTTAATGCTATCAGATGATAGTGATGATGGTGCTCATGATCTAATCATGAGATAGTCTATACAAATATGATGATGTTATCAGCTGAATGGTATGTTTGTGCTCAAGAACATTACCTTCAATACCTACCTAGATAGGAGGGAGTGTTGATATTATGTTAGTTGCGGGAGGTATTTACCTCCACGTGTAACCCTGACAAGAATAGAATATTTTAGGAAGCAAGAAGAAACCATAAATCATTAAACCTAACCCTAGAAGACAAGTTAGCTCAAGGAAATAATGAATATTAAGTATTTATCATCCAAAATGAGAAATCGGCCTAGAAATCTCAAGAAAACAGTATAAATACAAGTATCCAGACCTCATTTTGTACCATACAGCTCGAAATTTTAGCTGGGAAGAAGTGCACACTGCAGAAACTGGGCAAGTGCATAATTCTGGGGAGCAGCTGCAACCGACAGCTGCTGCAATATGTATTCATGGTTTGGGCTTAGACTTTTTATTGGTTGTGGTTGGAATTTCTAATTAGTCTCGTTTATCTTTATGCATTTTCCATGGTTGTCTATCGGTTTTCTTTCGGAATCATTCTCTGTCAAGGTCAAGGTGCTCGGGGGTGGCTTCTTCCTATGGTTGGGTGACAATATTGATATATTGTCTATGGTTAAATGAGCACATCCATTACTTTCTAAGACTATCTAGATTTTCCTTCAACCTAGCCTTACTTTTATAATCATGAGTTATAATCTATTTCTAATATTCAAAGTGATTTATGGTTGAGATTACTTCTCACACCCACTTAAGATTTAGATTACATGATGCATGCTAAGCATGTCCTTAAATAACTCAATCCACTAATAAATATATTTTTACTTTAATCAAATCCTTCTAACTAAAGTAAACTCAAGACTAGAATGTTTTCGACAACTTCAACATGCAAAGCACATGCGTATGTGGAAGTACCTGTCTGATGCTACCAAACATCAATAGATTTGGTGATCTTGGTGTCCATCAATGAATATATAATAGACCAAAATGTATTCAAGAACATGCTATCATTATCTAAAATAATATTTTGTGGTTTCTCGAAATGAACCCAAACACGCTTGAAGAAGAGCTTAGTAATGGCCTCAGTTGTGATACTCTTCTTGTAGGGTGTCAAAAATACCATCTTAGAGAATCAATCAATGGCCATGTAGACAAATTCATTACCATGATTGTTTCTAGGTAGACCATAAATGCAATCCATGTATATGGACTCACAAGGCATATCATGAGTAGGGACAAGGGTGTATATCCCCTATTTCTTAATGGCGGGTTTGGAAATGGCATAGGTAATGCAAGATCAAATATACCTGATGAAATCTTGTTGAATCTTCAGCCAATGAAAATGGTTTTGTATACTTCCATTATTTTTTCCACGCCAAAGTATCTTGCCACTAAACTATAATGAGCTTCTCGAATTAGCTTTGCATGCTCACTTGAAGGAACACAGAAATGGCCAAGATGGAATAATAGTCCATCCTAGAGATGAAAGTTTATAATTGGTTTTTCTATGCTCAATATCTAATAGGTAGTAGAAAAATCATATTTATTGTTGTATAATTTTGTCCACCCAGAGGTCTCATGCCCACAAGAGTTAATAGTTGTGGTTAGCACCACAACTGGGAGTTGACTAAGGAAGTTTGCAACATGGTTGGTGCTTCCCTTCTTGTACTTGATGTTCAAGTGGAATTCCTGCAGGTATGTGGACCACTTCTAATGGAGGCCATTCTATAACTTTCCTTTTTTTTTCATGAATTGCATAGGCATGTGATCAGTGTGGATGATCATTTCCTTTCCCATAATGTAATGCTTCCACTTTCATTATTCCTACATAATGGAGTACATATATTTTTTGTAGGTGGGGTATCTGCGAACAACATCACATGGTTTTTCACTATGATAAGCCACCAGATGTCCCTATTGAGTGAGGATTTCACCGATGGTATAATCAGATGCATATATAACAATCTAAAATGGTTGTTCCAGGTATGGAAGTGTGAGGACTAGTGCGGAGAAAAGGCAATGTTTTAGATCTCGAAATGCTTTATGTTGTGACTTGAACTAGAAAAACTTGGCTTTAGCTCCACCCTTGGTCACTTTACTTAAGGTCCAAGGGATATGAGATAATCCCAACACAAACCTAAGATAGAAGTTCGCAGGTCCCAAGAAGCTACAAAGATTTTTCATATTCTTCAGGGATGGCTAGTCGCAAATGAATTGGATCTTGGTTGGGTCCACATGCACCCCATATTCATTCATGATGTATCCCAAGTATTGAATTTTTTGCATGTTGAATGATAATTTCTTCATATTATCATATATATTGTGTTGTTGTTGGGTTCTTAGGACCTATTGGATGTTTTGAAGATGTTCTTCCCATGTATGGTTGAATATGAGGATGTCATCCAAATATACGACCACAAAATATTTTGTGAACAACCACAAGATATCATCCATCGTCCTCATGAAGGTCACTAGAGCATTAATCAAGCCAAAAGGCATGAAAAACCATTTGAAAAGGCCTTCTTTAGATTTGAAGGTCATTTTCCATACATCGGTCTATTCTATTGAAACCTGGTGGTAGTTGGACTTCAGATCAATTTTAATATATAACTTGGCACCCTTAAGTTGGTCAAGAAAATCGTCAATCTAGGGGATCATGTATACATTATTGATAGTGACATTGTTCAGGGCTCTATAATCAATACAAAGTCACCATGTCCCATTCTTCTTATGTACCAACACAATTGGGCTCCCACAAGGTGAGGAGCTTGGTTGAATGTGGCCCTTGTAGATGAGCTCATGAATCTGATGTTTTATATCTTCATTCTCCATAAGGGAGCTCATGTATATTGGACCATTGGGTAAGGGCACACCAAGTATCAATTCAATGGAATGTTTGACTTGACAATGTAGAGGAAACCCTATGGGTGAAGTGAAGATATCTCTATATTCCAAGTGATACAATCTTGTCCACTTTCTTCTAATATGTAAAGAGATCCTATGGAGAGTTTGTGGCAGTCGCAGTGACCTTTGATTCACCTTTCGACCAGACCATGAAGAGGACAATATTTGCAGTATGAGAGATTACCTTCTGGCACAGTTTTTTCAAGATCAATGAAATTATAGTAGTTGGAACTACCTATGGTATCCTATAGGGATAACCTCTGAAAGTAACAATGAATCTACAAGGTCGGGATTCATAAACAACATGAATTTTCCACATATAAGGTTGTCCTGAGAGAACATCAAAAACTTCAAGCAGGGAAACATCACACAGTACCTCACCTTTGTAGGGCTTGATGATGCAGGATAGGAAAGACTGCTAGCTAATGTGAAGGTCTCATCCCTAGCTCAACCAACTGATGTTGTATGGTTGAGGGTGTGGCATTGCCAAAAAATTCAGTCTCTTGATGACCTCAACTAAGATCAAGTTCTTCTGGCTCCTACTGTCAATAATGAAATGGAGTTGGGTCCCCTTTACCCACATTTGTGAATGGAAGAGGCACTCCCCCTCCTCAAGATCCTTTGACTTGTCAAGTTGGACCTTTGTGGCTGCAATAGTAACACTAGGTTATACATAGATGATCCACAACTTTCCATGTTTTGAATCATATTCTAAGTCAAGGTACGACTCCTTTTCTTTAATCTTATCCAACAATGATAGTTTTTATCAACATTCATTAGTGTTTTTCTAGGGGCTTTTTTGGAACTGACATCACTTTCCAATGTCCTTCTTCATCTTCTTATTACCTTTCTTTTCCTATGTCTTGGACTGATTGTCTTGAGGTTGTATTGCCTTGGTTTGTCCCTTGTTTTGTGATTTAGGGTTTCCTTTACCATACTTTTTTTGTTATGATTTTATAGACCCGAACTCCCGCTTATTCCACTTTTTAAATTTATGCTCGATTTTGATAGCATATTGATAAGCGACACCCAGTGAGGAGATGTCCAAGAAATCCATCTTTGTTTGTGTGTACCTATGTAGGCCACTGTGGTACTTCAAAACCAATTTCTATCTGGAGTCTCTGATACCAAACTATGGGCAAAAGGTATGGAATATGTTGGTGTACTCCATCACCATCTAGTGTCTCTCTTGATGCAGAGTCATCCATCTCGTGTAGTGGTCATCATAGTTTCCAATATGGTATAATTCCTCCTTGAGGGATTCAACAAAGGCTACCCAAGTGGGTCCTTTCCTAAATGTCATAGAATCGTCTTCATTGTATCTCCCCCAATAACTCTCCCACCAATCTTTGGCCTAGGGGAGGGCTTTAAGGAGCACAAAGGCGATCTTTTCAGTGTTGGAAAAATTTTGAATGAAGTAATAACCCCCTAAAAGATTCAAGTATTTTTCCAAAACATCTTCATCTATTTGGCCTTCAAATAAATGGATATAAAATTTAACTTGTACCTTGAATGGTGTCACACCTTCGAAATGGCTTCATGTTGAAGGTGCATCACCCATCGATGACGTATCTAGGTGAAGTTGTTCATTATCTTGTTCCTCTATCGTGAGAGGGATTACTCAAGCAACATCTTGAGAGGATATCCTACTCTATCATTCCTCTTTTCTTCCACCATGGGAGGATTATTGGGATGGAGAGAGACGTCGTCCCCAAGTGAAACTAGCTCAATACCCAACTCCCTATATCTTCACCTCATCGTGGACGTGCACCGAGAAATAACGAAAAAAAAATTCTAATACCACTGATCCATATTATATGGATAATGAAATAGAACACACACATCAAATATAACAGAGAGTAAAACAATACCATGAATCCCAACTATTAATGAATAAAATGGTAGAATATTGTAGAATGCAAACTAGTTAGAATGGTGGTAGCTTATCTCTGAAGAGAAGTGATTTCGACTACACTCATTGGCAAAAAGATAATTACAAAGAGGTTGAAAAGGGACTTATATCATGAATCCTAAAAGGAAAAAACCCTAAACATCAAAACCCTAACCCTAGAAGATGAAACACCAAAATTATTGTGGACCCCGATATGGTTAGTTGATACGCCAGCTTCCTAGGGATGCAAATTTTTCATATGACCTATGTTTGGGGTGCACAATATCTCATTGGAAAGAACTGTCTAAGGATTACAATTTTTGGCTGTGGATAGGGAACATAATGGAAAATTTGGCCCCCCAAATGTCCAAAAAACATTGTTTAGAGCCTCAAAACGACCCCAAAAGTTTGGGACCAAAAAAACTGTAGAAAAACTTCCAAGAAGATAGAGAAGCATTGAGTCAGTGGAAGAGGTGGGAAACCACCAATATCCACCTAGATCAATGACATTGTATGAGACTAAAAATGCTCTAACACTTTCTTCTATGGTTCATGGGATGCACATAAAACCTCAAACAATAAAAACAAATGCCCAAAAATAAAATATTTGATCTATAAAAGAGATATGAACACCAATTCAAGGTTTTGTGCACCAAATATAGATCTTGTGTCTCAAATGATAGTTTTTGGATGAAAACCAAAAACTTTGTTCATAGCAAGTTGCTTCTAGATATTATGGGTTATCCATAAAGACTTAAGCCACCAAATAAGCTCAGTAAAGAGAATTTTAGAGATAGCACCTAGTTTAGAACCTTTAGTGACTCATTATGAATAATGAGGATGTAATTAAAATAATAAAGATATTGATTATAATTATTAACCCTATATAATATTTTCTTGGCTACGGTTCCGTTCAGAGGAGCAATCCATTTTGAAGGCTCAAAGGATGGACCCGGTTTATTCACAGTTGGATACTTTGTATGAGGTTTGTCCTCATTCTTCTCATTCCTAGACTGAACAATCTTATGTGCTTCCATTTCAATTTGCCATGGCACTGCAAAACTCTATTCATATCCTCATTGGGTAGCATGGACAAATACACATGAGATTGTTTCGTTTCCTTCCAACGCTTGATATGATTTTTTTTTTATTTGGTTCAGCTGATATGCAGTATGGCATTGTCCTCATTTAATGTAAATTTGCTATCGACCCGAAATTCGCGTAGCATGTAGACATTGTTTTCCTTTTTGTGTAGGTATAATTCATATGGCAATTCTACTAATCTAGGAAGCACATCCTGTAACATAGGTTGTCTAATTGTATAATGTACAATAGTGTTGTTGATGGTTCTGATGGCAGCATTGAGGCAATGTCTATATATGTATGGGAATTTTTTACTGCATCGTAGGCAATCAATTGTGCCATTATTTATGAAAGTAGAGGCAGAAGAAGGAGAGTTTCATTTGGCACATACAGGCTCGAAGGGGGTCGAATACACATTCGCTACAACCAAAACACCCTCATCTTGTGCATGTGAGCATAGTAGTTAATATATTGAACAATATAATATACAATTGTACAACAAAAAAGCTGCAGAAAATTGTTCATGGAAATTTTTATGAGCAAAGTGTGGATGGAATTGTAGATGTATACGCACAACATTTGTCGAGCTAGTTAGTTTCTTGAGATCTTGTACTATGTTTGTTCGCAATTCTGTTACAAATGTTTCTTGGGTTGTGTGAAAGATCATTTCTTTAACATCTCTTTTATTTGTTATATTTTTTAAGAGCATAAGTGGAAATTTCTCTTTATCCAATTGTTGTTCCATTGAGGAAAACAAATTTGAATAGGTGTCGAACAATTGCAACTGCAACATGGAATAGTGTAATAGTTTTGTAACATAACTGAGATATATGAACATGTGAAAGTAAAGGACAAAACTAGATATGGAGAACTTTACCATTGCCTTGTCATTGTCTGACTCTCCATATTTTATATGGAGAATGTGTTGCGAGCCAAGTGTTATCGCGAGTATGAGGGATGCACCAATGGTTCTGATTGGGTAAGTGTCATTTCTCTATGCAAGTTGGTTGATTGTTGTGTCCAGTACGAAATTATATTATGAACAAATTGTGGGAATTTTTTCCACAATAATTGTTTGGTTGAGTGATATAATCTGATCACAATCACCATGGTCATATATTGTTTTCAGAAATATATTAAAATTAATGGATATCCCATTACCTGGAAATATGTTTTCTACATGTTTCTGGACAAGTTGTGTAGGGATAGTCAGTGTGACTATCATCATGGCTTTTGTTTCTAACATGTCAGCACACACAATGCATATAGTTTTGTTTTCCTTGTCTAAGTAGGTTCTATACATGACCATTATGTCCCCGATGAAAACTTTTCCAGTTCGGCATTTGTTCAAGCCTTCTATCGATAGTATATTGGGTGTTATAAGTTTAGACCTGGTGACATTTTTTGAACAGAAAAAGTAATGTGAATGGTAGTATACATTATTTTTTTGTTTTCTTTTTTTGGGCATAAATGTACAAGTAAACACACAAATTGGATGAAGTATGCAGGTCATAGTTTTGTATCAAGACATCTTAGTTAGTGGAACTTCCACTGTGTTGGGCATTTCACTTGCGCTCTTAGATACTTCTTGTGAACTGCAATGTGTTGCAGATGACATCAACATGTTTATCATGGAATAGATGAACAAACAACTCAGGATATTTGTTTGGTAAACACATAAAGAGAAGAATGTATGAATATTTACCTTTGGAATTGTCGTTATGTTGATGTTTGTGATGATTGACTGCACATGCCCATGTCAGTCATCCAACTTTTTATGATGCAAGCATGTGTACATGAACATCATAATGACTAAGTAAGCATATGCATTTTATATTTTCCATAATTATTATGTATGTCACATACAGGCTTGAAGGAGATGGAATATGAAACAAGGTGTCAAGGGATACTCAGGAAACATGAGGACCCGATGGTCAAATTGTATGCCTTAGAAATTTTCACTCCAAAAACGTGTAACATAGAACAAGGCATGATGGTGGAGTCTGACGGCCAATCTGTATATCGCGGAACCCCCAAAGTTGTTTGCAGGCATGAATGATTTTAGGGGCTAAATTTTTCTCATGGGCTAATTTTCCATGGTTTTTCCAAAAATGAGATTCGCTATTTTAAAAATGATTCGCCCAAATTCTATAGGATAAAATTATTTTACCTTAAAAATCGTCAAAATTTTATAAAAACTATATAAAATCCTTATAAATTTGAATATTTTTACAAATATATCGCCAAACATTTATAGTTGGCATATGAAGGATTAGTAATATTCACCAAGGTTTCTACATTTTAAAACAAATTTTCATCCTTAAAATCATCCATGTTTGCAGGTCATGGAAGAATATAAGCACAATCTTGAGCCCGCCAGCCCAAGAGTTCGGCTGTCAATTTGTATATCACAAAACTCTAGGTGTTGTTTGGAGGACACGGAACAATAGAAGCACAATTTTGAGCCTGCCAGCCTGGGAACCCGTGATCGAAAAAAGTGGATAAGTATGGAATGACGAAGTCGTCGTTCGGACTCGTGATATAGAAGCCTGAGTATAAATGTGAACCCATGATTCTGCCAACCTGGGCACCTAGACATTTTCAGAAAAATAACTAAGCAAAGAAACCAGAAAGCGAAAGTAGAGGGGAAAAAGAAAGGGGAATTCAGTTAAGTATAGAAGAGGGGAAAAAAGACATAATAGAGAGTGGTAAAATAGAAAAGGGGAGGGAAATGTTTGGAAGCGAGAAGTCTCAAAAAAGGTCAATTATTTCGAAATCATCGTTTTCTAGTCCAATATTTTATCCACCTACTCAATTTGTGTGTTTGATTTACTATCACAATTGGTATACCTTTTCGAAGATTGTACTTCAGCTTCCTTTGTTGTGGCATATAATATTTCATCCTCTTTCCCAACTAATATGTTTCCTTCAATGTAGCAATGCAGAAAATACTATGGACATGAAGGTAAGTTGGTATGTAGAAAGACATGTAAAAAAATAAATACAATTCTATTTATTTCAATGTAGCAGCACAAAGAATACAATTGACATGAAGATAAGTTAGTATGTAGGAAGATACGTAGTATCTACATACAATAAATTAGGTGCAAAGAAGTAGAACAAATATACAGACAATAAATGAAATAAAAACCAATGGAATATGAAATAAGAATAGAAGCATGCACCTTTGTATCTCCTCTTCTACATTTGTGGTTAAGATTCCTTTTTCTCCTCCAGTTATTTTGTTTGTTTCAATGTGGGAACGCACAAAATACAATGAACAAGAATGTAAGCTAGTATGTAAGGGAAAACAACTAATATGTACATACAATAAATGAGAATCAAAGGAATAGAATAAACAAGAGTTAGAAGCATGAACCTTTGTTTCTTTTGATCCATGGTTGTGGTTATATATATTTTTTCTTGGCCAAAATATATTACAATCCAGAAAATATTAAGAAGTTGGATGGTCCTAGCTAAATTATTTTGTTTTCTGCAACAAAGTATCCAGATATGCTTTGAGACATGGAAATATAATTTTGTAATATGTTTGATGTGAGATCGGAAGA
>CBVK0100069399.1:0-14911 GCA_900067695.1 Picea abies
GTATAAACCCTAAGGAATGACTGTCCAGACCATTTCCTCTGTTAACCACAAGGGGAAAAGACTGTCCTGCATCAACCTCCAAAACAGACCATTCCTCATGTTAACCACAATGAGAAATAGTTGTCCGGCGAGGTGGGCCAGCCTTCTTGAGTAACCCTCAAGAAGAGAGACTACCCTAGACCACTCCCCATGTTAACCACAATTGGAAGTCGTTGTCTTTGATACATCAGCAATCAGACTACTTCCCATGTTAACCACAATGGGAAGTCACTGTCCATCAGAAATCTCAATCCACTTTCCGAACAAGAAAGCATCTATCCAAGATGGACTATTTTCCAATGAATGTCTTCAATAATATTTTCAGTGCTCCCTCCCAACCTGGGAATTTATTTCTTTCTTTTTCAATAAGAAGGAAGTTGTTTCCACGATCTCCAGCTTGAGTATGCAAACTCTTTCATCTTGGATAGAAGCTTTACCAAAATGTTTGCTTATCTGTTCATCTGTGGAGATATGTATTGGAGAATCATTTTCTCCTTTCTGGACTTCATCATGGATAATGTAATGCTTGATTTCAAATGTACTTTAGTCTGGAACACTGTGAAGGCTTCATGTAGATCTGAACAATAGAGTATATCATAGTTGGAAAGCTTGAACATATCCATCTGGCACTTCTTCTGTCATCATGAGATCTGATCTACTGAGTAGTCATCTTGATGTTATAGGAAATCTTCACCATGCTTTTGTTGTGCACTGGAGGTTCTCCACCAAGTTTTCTTCTTCTATCTGCATACAAGAGTCTCTTTCTGGTATGCCTCAAAGTCTTGAGATTGCTCTTCATACGCTCTTTATCCAATTTCTCTGGAGAACATTCTTTGCATTCATCTGATGTAGAATTCCGACGCATGGATGTTGCGGATGATATAATGACTTATCTAGAGATAAGTCTGGTTTACTGGAACAAGTAATCATCATAGTCTTCTCCCTCCAGCTGGGAGAACCTCTTGTTCTAGGTCTCGTAATGCTTTCATTCATAAGTCTTCCATACACTATTCTCCATCACGACTTTCAATTCTTCTGCTTGATTACTTTTAGTGAGTTCATATCAGGCTAGTAATCTTGTGATTCTTGATACAATGACTAGTTGTTCTGGCTTCTCTTTCTTCTTGGAATCTTCATGTGTTTCTTTAGTTCTCAGGTCCATGGAGTTTATTATAGATTCCATGCCCTAGAGATTCCACTTCTTCCTTTCATCATAGGATCACGAATCTGGATGGACAACCAGGGATATTTTAAGGCTTCTCTTCGAGGACGACTTCTTCTGAGATTGAACTGAATACGTACTGTCTTTCATGGTTGCTACCATGGATATATATATATTTCATCATCTTCAATGGATCATAGGATTAGCTCCCTCCTAATCCTTGTTTCATGTATAAGTGCATATAATCGGCTCCCTCCGTCTAACAAAGTCCATGCTTCCATCTGTATCCTTATTATCTTCTACAATATATAATTGGCTCTCTTGTCTAACAGAGTCCACCCTTCCATCTGCATCCTTATTGTCTTCTGCAATATATAATTGGCTCTCTTGTCTAATAGAGTCCACGCTTATGTCTTGTTGTTTTCTACAAAACGTCATAAGCCTTTTTCCAATTTCCTCTCGATTGTTGACTTATTTCTGTCTTTGCTTCTTCTAAGTCTCTTCATGATTGATTCGGCTTATCTTGCAATAGCTTCCACATGATTTCTATTTCATCATTTCATGTGTATTATCTAATGATATATATTTTCCTCTTGTTTGTTCTTTCATAGGTATAGTTATTCTTGGAACATGTTATCTTCCAAGAGATAGATATACAAGATATGTACAGAGACGATGAAAACAAGATATGTACAAGAAATAAGAAGAGTGTTGTTACCTTTTAGAAGAAGAAGTCTCTTCCATCCTGCTTAGTCTTCTTTGTAGGTTCCTTTTCTTCGGCAATTGATGTTTCGTGTTTCTCCTTCCTTTTCTTTAGCTCGGGACAATGATTCTTGTAGTGACCATACTTTTGACAATTGAAGCATTGTACTTCTAAAATGTCTTTCTCTTGATTTGGCTTCCTACTTGAGCCAAACTTCCTTTTGTTCCTAAAGTTCTTGAATCTTGTTGTGAAGGCTTGATCATCATACTTCCTTTGGGGTTTCTCTTTTGCATTGATCCTTGATTCTTCTTGAGCACAGCAAGTCCAAAGTTCTTCAAATGTCGGATACTCCTTCCTTCTATTCATACTTGCAACAAATGCATCCCACATCTTGGGAAGACCATTGAGTACTATGTTCATCAATTCCTTCTCTGAAGTGATCTCTTCAATAGCTTGTAGTTGATCTCTTAACTGGGAGATCCTTACAAAGTAAGATGTTATGCTGTCATCATCATTCATCTTTATGTCACGGAGCTCATTCTTCAGACTCATAACTTGTCCAATGTTTCTAACTGAGAAGAGATTTGTTAGGGCATCGTACATCTTCTTCGATGAGTCAAGATGAGAGATGTAGGGTATCAAGTGGTCTTTTATAGAATCCACTATGATACTCATGGCATTGATATCAACATCTTTGAACTTCTCCATAGCTGCAACGTTATGCGGTTCCTTCTCTTTTCCTTCTTCAAACTCTGGCTTCACGATCTTTCCTTTCACGATATCCAACACTTTATTCTTGCCAAGGATGAGGTCAATCCTTGTCCTCCACGCTCTGAAGTTAGAGGCTCCATTTAACTTGTTCTCAGACTTCATAGAGTTAGTCATGGCTTGCTTGACTTGGTCAAACCCTAGATTTGACCAGAAATTCAAACTTCACGTCTTGGCTTTCTGAGAGTACCAGAAGATGCGCTAGGCTAGAGCGCATTGATTTGTCCGGAGATTAGGTCAATCCATTCACTTAAGGTGCCTCAACAAGAGGTTTAGGGTTTTCGCAACTACTCCTGCTAGTAACCCTAGCGGTAGTGTCTTGAAAACTGCTTCTGCTAGTAACCCTAGCGGCAGTTCCTCAACGAGCTCAATATCCTAGCGCCTATGTTTCCTTCCAGCATTTAGACTGAATGAAGGAGGTGTGGGCCCATAACCTGTTAGAATATAGAAGATTGTGTGCTCGTTTTACCATTGACAATACCCTTGTCACCCAACCATAGGCCGAAGCCACCCTCCGAGCACCTTAACCTTGACTGAGAATTACTCCGAAAGCAAACCCTAGGCTAGATAGCCAAACAAGGTGTAGCGCATCTTCCTCCAAGGATAGCGCACCAACAATAGCTGATCATATAGTCCAAACCCTAGCCAAGAGATAATCCAAGCCAATACTGAAACCGGTTCCTATAGCCGTTGCACCTGCAGCTCTCCTACACACGTGCGCACCAAACTGGGAACTGCAGTGCGCACCAGTTGCTCTTTGCAATTCTGAGATGTGTCAAATGAGAACTGGCGCCCTGTATTTATAGTGGTTCTACCAGATTTGTTGGGGCCGACTTCTCCTTTTGGGTACATGTATGTTTAGTATATTATTATTATTTCTGGCCGACTTCTTCTCTTGGAGGCTAATAACCTAATATAAATTATCTTCTTGAGCCGACAAGACTTCTAGGGTTATTAGTCAACTCATTAAGGTTTACTCTTGCTTTCCGGAGTCTTCTATTCTCGTCAAGTGTACACGTGGAGGTAAATACCTCCCGCAGCTACCATAATATTAACACCATGTCTATCACACTACATTTATAATCAAAAATAAATGATAAGTTGTAATTCATAATACATCATGGTAGTGAAAAGTAAAACAGTAATATAGAGCAGCATTCTAATTTAGATTCTTATGCATGGTATACATATTAACTTAATATGTACATTGTATACAAATAATAAATTATAATTTATAATATAGATTCTAATATTTAGATTTTATTAAATTAATATAGATTATAATATCTAGCAACTACTTCCTACAATTAATTTTCAACAAACAAACCTTTCAAACAAGCTTTTTAGCATTAACTTTCCACTACAAAAGAAAACTGCGACAACTGTCAGCAGCTATCAGTAGTAAATTGCATAACCTGTTTAGTAAGCTAATCTCTAGTAGCTTCTTCTTGTGCAGAAAATTGAAAATATTCTAGTCATCCTTTAGAGCATAAATATTAAATACTCGATGGAATATCTAGATTTGACTTCATTGAAAGATCACATGACATGATCCTTCAGCTACACACTTGTTTCTACCCCAACTCTAAAATCGGAAATCTGCATACATCCATTGTAGGCTAGCTAATTGCAGCTATCAACTTAGCCCTCCATAAGAGCTAATCATAGACTCTTTACTCATCTAACTGCTATCCATTTTTGGAACCTTTTCAATGTAGTCAACTATTTCAAGTTTAATTAGTAATTTATCTTTGGGTTGGGTTTATTACAATACAGTGATCCACAGAACCAAAGCAACTTGGTGACATTAGACTGCCCCACAGTTATTAACAGCAAATCCTGGACACTGCTCTTTCATCACATGTGTACATACTACAAATTACAAAGCAACCCTGGACACTGCTCTTTCATCACATGGGTACATGCTACAAACTACAAAGCTGCCATTATAATTTGAAATAGAAAGATGTGAACGTTCCCAGCATTTCAATAGATAGTAAGGAGTAAAGGACCCATCCAAAGGTTCATCAGCAAAGATAAATATTAAATACCCAAGGGTGCCTTGCATCAGTTTAATTTGACATTCACTTATAGACTATAGTCTTATATTAATAATAAAATTTAAATATACATTCAAGGTTATAAAATTTGTGGATGTGGCATATTAATATGATATATAAATAATATCAAGATTCAATACGATATAAATATTATATTATTAAGTAAAATCTTAATAATAATACCACACTTAATAATTATAATATTTTGTTTCCGCTGTGCTGAGAGCAATGCTTGATTGCTTCCTACTCTGCCATGAGATCATGGTTGACCCCAAACTGAAATAGCATCCTGAAGTGCTCTTCCTATCAGAGACACTTCCAACCCAATCTGAATCAGTGTACCCACTCAGTGTGAAGTCATGATCTCCATCATAACTGAGACCACAATCTAATGTACCCTTAAGGTACCTCATCACATGTTCTGCAGGAACTAGGTGAACATGTTTGGGTTCTACCAGAAACTTACTCAAAGTGTTCACAACAAAACAGATATCTGGTCTGGTGTTTGTCAGATACATCAGCGATCCAATGATCTGTCTATACAGCATGGCATCAATGAATTATGACGAAGTGTCGACCAGGAGCTTCATCTTTGTTTCCATGGGTGTATTCATGGACTTGCACTCCAACATATCAAATCTCTTCAGGATTTCAACTGCATACTTCCCTTGGTTAAGGAAGATCCTCTCTGGGCTCTGCCATACCTCAAGACCTAAGAAATAATGCATTAGACCAAGGTCTTTCATCTCAAATTCTGCATCGAGCTTCTTCTTACATTCGTTGATGAGATTTTCTTCTCCAGTTAAGAATAAGTCATCCACATACAGCAGCAATATAACTGGCTCATCATTCATAACCTTGAAGTAGAGGTTAGAATCAACTTTACTCTTGGTAAAGCCCAAGCTTGTCAGAAAATTGTCTATCCTTCCATACCAAGCTCTAGGAGCTTGCTTTAATCCGTACAGAGCCTTCTTCAACTTCCAAACATGGGTCTTCCTGTCTTCAACTTCAAATCCTTGAGGTTGTTCTATATACACTTCTTCTTCAATGACACCATTAAGGAAAGTTGTCTTTACGTCCATCTGGTGTAACTTCCACTTCATCTTAGATGCAAGGGCTATGATGGTTCTGATCGAAGTGTATCTGGCTACAGGAGCAAATGTCTCTTCATAGTCAATGCCTTCCTTTTGAGAAAAGCCATGAGCGACAAACCTTGCTTTATACTTCTCAATACTTCCATCAGCAGCATGTTTTATTTTGAAAAGCCATTTGGAAGATACCACATCCTTGCTCTTCGATCTGGGAACTATTTCCCATACATCATTCTTTATTATGGATTGGTATTCTTCTGTCATGGCATCTACCTATTCTTTCTTCTGAATGGCTTCTTCAAAGCAGGTAGGCTCCTTATCTAAGAGATCACACATCAAAGCCATATAACTGGAGAATGGCTTAGGTCTCTTCACTTGTCTCATGGTTCCTTCGGGGACACCATACTTTTCTCCATCTTGAATAAGTTCCCTTGCCCAAGTTGGCTTTCTCTTGTAGGAGCTCGTCATCTGGGGAGGTTCTTGAAATTCTACCATGACATGATCTTCTAGAATTTCCTCATCAGGGGAAGCTATGACTTCCCTCACTGGTTCTGCAACTCTGGGAGCTACAGGTTCCTCTTCATATACTTCTTCAAGCTGGCATCTTCTTGATTTCTTGAGTGTTGCATATTCATCAAAGGTCACATCCCTACTGATCTCAATATGATGGTGACATAGTGTATAAACTCTGAAGGCCTTGGAGACCTCACAATATCCAACAAATATTCCCTTCTTTCCTAAAGGGTCCATCTTGTTTCTCTTCTCTTTTGGAATATGTACAAATATTGGGCAGCCAAATATTTTGAGATGGCTTACTTCTGGCTTCTTTCCAGAGAACATCTCTTCCAAGGTTTTGAACCCAAGTGCACTATGGGACAATCGGTTTTGTACATATACTGTTGTTTTTGTTGCTTTTGCCCATAAAGGCATTGGAAGATCTTGATCATGGATCATGGTCTTCACTGCTTCCATTATAGTTATGTTCTTTCTTTCTGCTACACCATTTTGTTGAGGATTGTAAGGAGTGGTGAGCTCCCTCTTAATCCCGACATCTTTGCAATAGTTTACAAACTCTTTTGAGTTCTCCATTATCTGACCTGAGTATCTTGATCTTTCTTTCAGAAAGATTCTCTATCAAGGCTTTGAATTCCTTGAATTTACTGAACACTTCATCTTTTGATTTCAAAAGGTAAACCCAGGTTTTACGAGAATAGTCATCAATAAAGGATACATAGTATACATACCCATTGATGGAGGTTGATGGCATTGGGCCACACACATCTGAGTGAATGAGTTCTAAGACTCCTTCTGCTTTATTGTCTCTCTTTGGAAAAGGGTTCTTGATGTTCCTCCCTTGTGCACATCCATTGCATGCACCTTCATGGTCAACCTTGAGTTCTGGTAGACCTGTGACTACCTTGTTACATACGGTAATGCTTTGTAGTTGATGTAGGCTAATATTTTGTGCCAAAGCTCACATGGATTCTCAATGGGGTAGGGCATGGCTGCTTCTGAGTGACCCTTTAACTTATACAAGCCACCTTCTTATCTTCCAATAGCAATAGCTTCTTTCATGGTTTTTCCTTTGGCCCACATAAGAACTTCTCCATCTATGAAGGCAATTTTGAAGCCTTTCTTTTCTAAAGCTGAAATGGAAAGTAGGTTCTTTGTCAAACCTGGTACATAGAGTACATCCTTCATCTTCATTGGAGTCCCTGAATTAAGCTTGTAGTTTAATTCTCCTACTCCTTTGATAGGATATTGATAATCATCTCCAACTGTAACTTTCTAAGAAAACTTCTTTTCTGAAAGGCAAGAGAGAATATCTCTTTGACCTATCATGTGCTTGGAAGCACCACTATCAATGAGCCAAGTGTCCTCTCCAGGTGATACCGATCCTGAGAGGGCCGAGATTAAGACATAGTCTTCAATTCATTCTCTTATCATCTTTGTCGATGGCTCTTCATCTTTAGCTGCATGGGCATGGTGCCTCTTATTTTTCCTCTTGTATTCTTCTCGTCTAGCTGGACAATGTCTCGCAATATGTCCCATCTTGTCACAATGGTAGCATTGGTAAGATGAGAAGTCTCTTTCTTTTCTTTGTCCTTTCTTCTGAAATCTCTTTGGTTGAGATTCTTTTTGTATGAATTTGTTTTGGGGGTAAGACTCTTTATGAGTTTCTTTCTAGAAGTAAGACTTCTTTCTTCCTCCTTTAGTATGAGTAGTTAGGGCTTGATCTTCATCTCTTGATAGTAAAGCTTCTCAGTTAGCTACTCTTGATTCTTCTTGAATACATTCTTCCCAAAGACTGTCAAATTTTAGTTTCTCTGTTCTGGCACAAACAGTTTGGATGAATGCATCCCATGGTCTTGTTAGACCATTAAGAGTCGTCATTATGAGTTTGTCTTCGTCTATAGTATCTAAAATTGCTTCTAGTTGTTCTTTGAATTGAGATATTTTGGAGAAATATTCCTACATTGATTATCCTTTCTGCAACCTTGTATTCTTGAGTTGAGTTCTTAGATTCATCTTTTGATTTATGTTCTTTCCTTCATATAACCTGGTTAGGGCCTCAAACATTTCTTTTGGAGTCTTTTTTGAAGACACTTGAGGAATCAAGTGATCTTTGATAGAATCTGCAATGATTCTTTTGGCTCTAATTATGTCCTTTTGGTGTTTTGCTTTATCTGTTGCATCGGTGGGTTCTGGTCTTCTTCTTTGACGAATCTTGCTAGGTCATTCACTTCAAGAATGAGTCCAATCCTATACTTCCAGGCACAGAAGTTTTCCACACCCTCTAGCTTGTCAACAAGCTTAGTGCTTTCAGACATCTTTTACCTGGAGCTAGGAAAATGACCAAAAAATGAAAATGCTCAAAATTGAATTCTGAACTTACCAAGAGGTGCGCTCGGCTGAGGCGAGTAGCCTAGTGTGGTTAGATTTTAGAAAATCCAACTTTTACCCCTTCAAACTTGATCAGCGGATTTCTGGACTAGTGCTTCTGCTTTTCTGGTACTTCTGGTACTCTGGTTACTGGTACTTCTGGTACTTCTGGTACTTTGTGAAAACTAGGGGTTCACTTTCTGGGAGATCTAGCCACTGAAAAGTTGCGTTGAGGATGCCAAAGTGATCCTTGAGGAAGGGCACACTTTTCTAGATGGTTTTGAGGCTGAAATTCTTCTTCAATAAAAAGCCCTAATTTGCATGTACGGCAACAGTGACGTTTTTCTCTTTTTCTTGTGAAAGATGCTCTCTTTAGCTTAGCTTTGATACCATGTTAAGGTTTAAGTTATTATTAGGTTTCTTTTCAATTTACTAGATAACCAAAGCATAGATAGGATCACTGAGAAATACACAATCACAAGAGACACATCATTTATCTTAGGAAACCCTCATGGAGGAGAAAACCCAGCAAAAACTTCCTTAATATAGATAGCCAATACAATGCCAAGAGATAACTCAAACGATACAGAAAGTCCTCTCCCAAGAATGTGCCTCTCTCTCTCTTCTTTCTTCTCCAACTGCAGCTCCAAACTTGCGCTCTGATGAACAAGTGAGTGTGTGAACAAATGAAGCGCTAGCCTCTCTTATTTATGCAATCTGGCATGTGTGAACGTAAGGGTCTTTTCACTGGCAGGGCCGACTTCTCATTCTGGGTGGTTATAACCACCTTTAATTAATCTGGGGGCCGACTTCTTATTCTAATTATTACAATTAGGGTTTGACCAATCCGCAAAAGGGGATTTGGTCATTTACAATACCCGACATGATCAATCCGCAAAAGGGGATTGATCTAATGAATAATACATCAATAATAAATAGAATACTCTTTGCAGTTACAATATTTCAACAAATATTTATATATATGAATATTAAATTATGATAGTATTAATACTATTTAAATTTTTAACATACACAAATTCCATTTAATATTCAAGATTTAATAAAACTGAGCAATATATTAATGAAGCTTTAGCACTCAGAGCAGATATATAATTATATTAGAATTTACTAAATTATTATTTAATATATATAAATACTATCATATATACAAAAACTATTTATATATATAAATACTATCATATATACAAAAACTATTTATATATATAAATACTATCACATATATATATATAAATAGTTTATATATATATAACAATACGCTATAAAAATTTAATAAGTTTATACGCTATAAAGATTTAATAATTGCTAAGTTTAAACATAAATAATAACAATGCAAATTTAAAACCTGTAAATATTAACCAGTTTGTATCTTATAGACGATGTATTGAAATGAGGGAGGGTGCGTGTTGTATTACATACCTGTGAGTGTAGACCTATCGATACTGGTGGACTCGTTACTTGTGCTTCCAAGCTGACTGCCGTGACTCTGGATTGACTACCAACATAGAGATGACTGTCGACTCACTTCCAATTTTCAAAGCTCGCGCCCTGATTGCTGCAGACAACTACGCTTTATGTTGCCTTCAAAGTGGGTTCAAGCGCCCTTATAATGCAACTCTCGATGTTAAAACCCTAAAAAAATATCTAAAACCTCAAACGGACAAAATAGTCTTTGCAATCCACACACATGGGGTTGGTTTGGTCGAGATTCGTTTCCTAGTGTACGAGAACCGTTTCCAAAAACACAGATCCGTCTCCTTCGACAATGGAAACGTGGTGCTGGCAGATCCCACGTGGATTTGGACGGATCTGGATCCGTATTCGGATCTGAAACGCGAATCCGCGGATCCAGCGTCCATACCTTGCGGATCCGGTAACTTAGATTTATGCTCACAAATAAAGAAGAGTCTTCCTCCCTTTATGCTAATCCTTTCAGAGCTAGAGTGCTAGAATCTTGTATAGGGAAGCCCCCCTTTAGGTGATCTTCCTTCACCTAAGAAAAGTAGGGAAGTGGGAGCTTAAGTGACAGTGGTTCCCCTTCCAAGTTGCCCTTGATTTTTCCTATGGATTGACCTTGCCTATCCTAGCAGGACAATTCTGTTAATTTCTTTAAACTCGTCAAATAAAAATTATTCCCAATAATTTTAATCACACAGATATTAACTTACTGCTGAAATTTAACTTCTGAAAATTATGCAAATAATTTACAACTAAGTTATTTAACTAAAATGAACAGCGGAAGCAAATAGAAACCAAGCACATAAAATAGGAAGACACCAGAAATACCCTGGAAATCCCAGTGTGGGGAAAACCAACAAAGGAGGCACTTTATTGGCTTCAGATGAATTATATTACCTCAATAGAAAATTCAGAAATTTCTTACAACCCACCAAACTCGGCCTGCTTTTTCAGCCCCACTTATTTGGCCCAAAAAAATCAGCCATGCTTTTTCGGCCTTTGTTTCTGTTGGAACGGCCTGCACTCAGCTCACTTCCTCTACTACTAAGTCACCCTTCCTCAATCTGCAGAATTGACTTCCCCTTCCTCATCCAATGCCCTCACTCATCAACTCAACACACAATGTGTTATGTCCTTCACCCTCAGCCTCCTTTTATCACTCTAACCCACCTTTTCTTGAGTCTTCTAGAAGCCTCCAAAAATTCACTTTCGTGAATTATTAATTTCGAAAAAGTCACTTTTCAAAAATCTGAGTGAAAAGTAAATAAAAGTCATTTAAATGACTTTTATACTTTTCCTAAGTTAACACTTTGGATAAATTAAAATGTTGATCTCAGTATTTTAATTATGTCCATCAACAAGCCTTGGACACAAAGGCTAAGTTGAGACACCTTCTAAGATACCAAATTAACACTCCCTCTTAGCGAGGAAGGTGTTATGCACCACTCCCAATTTGTCCCTGAAAAAGACCAACTTGCCTTTCATAGAGGCCTTCGTGAGAATATATGCCACTTGCTCTCCTGTAGGCACATACTGTAGCTTCATTGTCCCCTTCTACAAGCAGTCCCTGATGAAGTGAAATATGATCTTTAGGTGTTTGGATTTGTCATGAAACATTGGATTCTCAGAGAGCTTGATGCAACTCTGATTGTCACAGTGAATGATAGTCGCATTCAACTCCTGGCCAAACAAACTGAAGAGCAGCTTACGAAGCCAAATGGGCTCACACGCTGCTAAGCTAGATGCCATGTAGTAGAGGTAGTAGAGCTTGGAGTCTGCCTCACTCTTGGTGAAGCCCATCCCCTGCAAGTAGTTGTCAATCCGTGAGTACCACGCTTTGTGTAATGTCCATTTCCGAGTAGGAGCTCCAAAGAGGAAAGCTTAGTAGTCTAAACATCCCCGTTAGACTATAGCCAGGGAGAATCAGGGGAAAACAAGGTCACTTCATGTTACTTTACAAGAGAATATTATAATTTGAAAGTGACATCAAGTGAAAAGTGGATAAAAACACCTTTAAAAGATTTTGAGCTAAAAAAAGAAGTCTACAGAGAATTAGTGTTTTGGAGGAGTATATGAGGAGGAGACGTGACCTGATTCCTCATTATGTGTAATGTTCCTGACTTGGCTAGTCTAGGAAACGTTGCTAATGTGTGTGTAGGATCAATGGTTTACAACATATAAAAGATCATACAAATAATAAATGTGACAAAGGATTGCAAAGTTTATATTATGATATCTCTGTGGATTACAAAATGGCCGAATGCGGCTGAATAAACTGACAATACTCGACTAGATCAACAGACAAAATATCTTAACCGGAATACAAACAAGCAACTAAAAGATAATACCCGGAATATGGGAGCACTTCGGAATCAATGGATGCATTGGGACTATGGCAGCTCTGGCGGTAACTGTTTGAAGTCTGGAAAGTTCGCCCTTGGAGTTGTACTTCTCAGAATGGCCTAGAAACTGTCCCAAATGATGCGCCCTGCTCTAGTCCTCAGTACTAGTAACTGTTGAACCCTTCTGCTGGTGAGTTTCGACCCCGGATGGATACCCCTGGGGGAATGCGCCCCTCTTTCTCTGGCAAAATGCATCCTAGTGATTCCGTCGGAATCGGACGAGATGTGTCTCAAAACGACTGCCTTGGTCTACTGGGAAATGGGTTGGAAGGGTTTCCCTGAATATGGCCTGATGCTCGCTCTGGAACCCCAAATGTAGCCGCCAAAAGTGTTGCACATCCAAGTCTGGAAAATGCACCCCAGTTCATTTCTTCGTCGGAATCTGATGAGGAACCAGGCAAAAGATGCACCTTGCCTTCCTCTCAAATGGGTCAGAGGGAAACCTTGAAATTCTCCCTGGATGGGATAAGTCGACTAAAAACCCTCTCAGAAGCTGCGCACTCACTCTGGATGAATGCGCCCTTGCTACTGAACACTGTGTAACTGCTGCTGAAGAATGATGGAAGACCTGAATGATCTTCCCGGTGACTAGGGTGTGTCTCTCAACATCGAAATCAGCCACTGGTGTCTTCCTCCTGGAATCCACTGAACTATCTCTCATGAGATGCGCCTCTTCTCCTCAATGACAAGTCATAATCTGCATAATAACGAATTAGGTCATTGACTTTTCTCTTATAGCTTTCCAAAACCCTAATTCAATGTTGAAACCCTAATTCGTTGTTGACCTTTTCCCTCCAAGTGACTTTTATTTCATTTTATTATTCCTTGATTAAATCACTTAATTAATTAATTAATTAATCATTTTACCTCTAAAAAGTGATTTATCCATCCTTATGGCTTCTCCGACCACTGAAAGTCACTTCTCATCTTCTTATCCTGTAGTGCTCTTCTTCCCGATTCCAATGAGCTATTACACTAAGAGGTTTCTCCAAGTAATATGCCCATTATGGCTTTCTTAGTGAAATTAATTAAGATGTGACCCATAATAACTCAAAATTACGGAAATCGTCGGAATGCAACGAAACCAAAACCAAGTTGTGCGGAATGGATCCTGATCGTATAGCATGGCTTTAGCAGCCACAACAATAGCCTTGTTCTTCCTTTCTGCCACCTCGTTCTGATGTGGGTTGTACGAAACAGTCAACTCCCTCTTTATCCCAACACCTACACAGAAATCCTTGAAGGCCTTCTGTTAATATTATGGTAGCTACGGGAGGTATTTACCCCCACGTGTGAACCTGACGAGAATAGAAGACTCCGGGAAGCAAGAAAAACCCTAATGAGTTGGCTAATAACCCTAGAAGCCTTGTTGGCTCAAGAAGATAATTTATATTAGGTTATTAGCCTCCAAGAGAAGAAGTCAGCCAGAAATAATAATAATATACTGAACAGACACTATCCAGAAGGAGAAGTTGGCCCCAACAAATCTGGCAGAACCAGTATAAATACAGGGCGCCAGTTCTCATTTGACAACATCTCAGAATTGCAGTTCTGCAGTTTGGTGCGCACTGCAGTTGCAGTCTTGTGCGCAGGTTTGGAGGAAGAGCTGGTGCAGCTGCAGCAGCAGCACAATCTCAGTTTTGGCTTGAATATCTCTTGGCTAGGGTTTGGACTATCTGATCAGCCTTTTGTGATGTGCTATCCTTGGGGATTGATGCGCTATTCTTTGCTTGGCTATCTAGCCTAGGGTTTGCTTCCGGAGGAATTCTCAATCAAGGTTAAGGTGCTCGGAGGGAGGCTTTGGCCTATGGTTGGGTGACGACGGTATCGTCAATGGTAAAACGAGCACACCATCTTCTATATTCTAACAGGTTATGGGCCCACACCCCTTCAGTCAGCCTAAAAGGCTGGAAGGAAACATAGCCGCTAGATATTGAGCTCGTTTAGGAACTGTCGCTAGGGTTACTAGCAAGAGCAGCTTCCAAAACCACTGCAGCTAGGGTTACCAGCAGAAGCAGTTGCAGAAGCCCTAAACCTCTTGTCGAGGCACCTTAAGTGACGAGATTGACCTAATCTCCGGATAGATCAGTGCGCCCTAGCACAACGCATCTCCTGGTACTCTCAGAAGGCCAAGACATGAAGTTTGGATTTTTGGTCAAATCTAGGGTTTGACCAAGTCAAGCAAGCCATGACGAACTCGAACTCTATGAAGTCTGAGAACAAGCTAGATGGAGCCTCTAACTTTAGAGCATGGAAGACAAGGATTGACCTCATCCTTGCTAAGAATAAAGTGTGAGATCGGAAGAGCGGTTCAGCAGGAATGAGGT
>CBVK0100069400.1:0-14911 GCA_900067695.1 Picea abies
ACCAATAGAGATCTTTGTACTGTGTGAATTGGTTTCTCCATTCATAATAAACATGCCATGATTATATTCTCTATTCTAAGTGTAATGGGTGCATGAGATGTGTTTATTTTCTTATGCTGGTAACATATGCAAACTATTTGAAATGCACTTCCAACAACATTAATACAATGTGTTTTATAAAATCATACATAGAAAAATAATACCTTGAGAAACAAACAAATTTTCCTATCTATCATAGCTGGGAATATTACAGTTATCTATGTTTGGAAAAAAAATTCCATTGTGTGATTTAAACTAAAAAATTAGGTATAACCTAATCAAATGTGATAAATGTAATTTAAATATTATGAAAAAATATTTTTTTTTGTTAAAAATATGTACAACATTGGACAACAAGAAAAACACTTGTAGTAAAAGGAAAACTAATGGATGGTCAACTAACGCTATAGTCCCCACCTTCAGTAGGGACTAATAAATAAGAATACATAAATTAGAAAACAACTCTTACTTTACATTGATCTATTCAATTACTTATCATGTCCTTTCATAATGAGGAAATGGATCATGCACAATGGAATAAATATATTTCAATGTATGTGCATTGAAGAATCTATTGCATTAATATTAATATATTACCCTCATTTCAATGTTCATGCATTGCTTTCTGTGTTTGTGTTGTGTTTGTTGCATATATTTCAATATATTACCTTCATTTGATAGTTTGTGTTGGTTTCAATGTTTCTTACATTGATTTCATACATGACATAACTTAAAAGAATAAGGTGCAATGATTTTAGTGATGATACTAAAAAATAATTTAGTATCAGCGCAACCATGTAGCCGAACAACAAACAGCCAAGAGGAATATTGACACAAACAATGTTATGATTCACTTCAAAATTGTTAATCCCAAACAAATCATTACTAATAGACACTGCAGCTGAGATGATATAGCCGGAGCACATGCCTAGGATGCAAGTGTTGATATAGAGAGAATCATCATATCATATTGCCAAGTAGAAGAAAGAAGGAGGAACGCGGATAAGAGATACACACATCCACCATGTTCTTCCAACTCTTATGGCCCTGCAATATGTATTTATCAAATTATCAGGACCTTTCACCGTCAAATTAAAATTCAATGACAACTATTTTATCAGTTGTTGAATCTTATATATTGTTTAATGTTTCAGTAAATATGATTCAAAGATATATTGTGCAATTTTTTCTAGATCAAACACAACACAGGGAAAATTCAAACCAACAACACCCTACTTGTATGAACATAGAGTTTTGACATTAAAATTGTTGCATGGAAAATGTTCTTATTGATGATTCTTCTGCATGGACACAAGACTTTTGATTTCTCTTTTCATCAAAGTAAATGTAATCTCATGGAACAAGTTTTCAATTTTGGAGAAGCTCGAGGCTCAATAATAGGTATGTGCTTTAGTAGATCGACATCATTTTCTTACATTTTCCATCAATCAAGGCTTAATGGTTGAGATAGGGTGCCACCATGCAAGAAATTCAAGTGCAAACCTCAATGAATGCTCTTGTGTGGGGAAAAGTGTTTCACCTCCTAAATTTGGTTTTCCTCCTTCGTCAAAAGGGTTTAAGACACTTCCAATAAGTCAAATTGGTCTAGGTGGATGATAATATGACACTTTATCCTTTTAACTTTTAACAATTCTGGTGTCTTCTGAGACTATCGACATCACTCTTTCTAAAAGTATCTAACAAAAAAACTCAAATTGGTCTAATTGAATGATAATTTGACGATAATAGGATACTTTATCCTTTTAACAACTCCATTGTCTGTGGGGGATATCCACATCACTCTTCCTAAAAGGACCTAGCAAAATAATTTTAAGGAGGAAGGAAATTGTAGAAGCTCATTAGTTGGCATTTATATGCCTTAAAGAAAATGTTGGTCCTATTTGTACAATCCTGGGTAAACCGGAGTATATTTTATCCTAGACTAAGGCTAAGTTTATAAAATTTAAAATGAGGATAAACTTTAGGTACTCCATGAAAAATAATGGAAACTTTAGAGAAGGATAGAAAAATATTTCTAAAATTATTTAGCCCATGCCCTTTTTCTAGCTCTCAATGAGATAAGTCGGTTGGCTAGAGATCTTATAGCTTAGGTGTTTTCACTTCATTAGTTTTTTTATTTAAAGGATCCTTATAAGTTCTCAATTGTACTTCAACACTGATCCTCACAAGACTAATGTCAAAATCAATGTGATACGTGCAAACTAAATGGGAGGAGTTCACAACCATGATAGGTTTGCTAGAACAAAGTCTCCCCCTGTTGTTGCTTATTGGAAAGATAAGGGGAGTTTGTTTAAAGGAAGATAGGAAGGAATTCTTGGCTTTGCTGCAGCACAATGTCCTTTCAACAGTAGCATAGGAGGCACCACTCCTAGTTGTAGGTCAATTTATATGGTAAAATATTCCTACTCTTGATCCTTAGATTGCATAAAATATCATTTAGGGTCACTTATTCATCCTTCAATAGTTTAATTTGGTTAAGAATACTTTTAAGAGGTGAATTTTTATTCTTCTTAAGTTCCTAAAATCTCTTAGCAGGAATGCATGAGGTTATTAAGCAGCCCTAAACATTAAACACTATACAATTGGACCTTTCCCTCACTCATTGTAATTTTCTCAGCAACCATGTTGAAAGAAGAAAAGGGAAATCCAACTCGATGGCACCTAGCTTTAATTATGTCTTTGACATGCCCATTCATGAAAATTGCTTTCCCATATTGTTATACCATCTGCTTCATACTACTATCATCGAAATTTCCATGAAAAATAAGTAGCTAAATCATTGGAACTCTTTATCCATTGACATATTGGTGTTCCACTACTAGAATAACAACCTAGACCTCTTGAGCCACAATTGGGCACCTAATAAGTGTGAAGTTAATCTTGAGTGTAAATCTCACCAACTACAAACTAAAGGAAGTTCAATATGAATATGGAAGGTGAATATTGATAATGTTCAGAGACAGAGAAACCAACAAAGGAAAACAAGAAGACAATAAACGTATCTATGAAGAGCTGGAGAAAACTAAACATAATTCAATATCAACTAGAGTCTAAATACAAATGAACATGACAACTGGAAAACATGACGACAATGAGAGTTATGAACAAGGAGATTACTCTAACACTCCCCCTTAATATTAGTTGTTAGATTCATTAGCACTTACAATGCCCAAGTGTTGTCCTTGAAATTCAAAAACCTTTTTTCCTAAAGTTTTAGTGAAAATGTTTTCTAGTTGATCTCTTGATCCACATAACTAAAAATCAATATCACCATTATTGACAAGCTCTTGAATGAAATGAAAGCAAATGTCAATGTGCTTTCTTTTATTGTGAAATACATGATTTTTTTACAATGCAATGGTTGAGTTGTTATCACAAAAAATATGAGTTGGATCATTTTCGATATGTACCAATCATTTAAAATTATTTTTAGCCATACTAATTTCCATGATGTTGAAGTTGTTGTTATAGATATTTTGATGTGCTCGTTTAACCATAAAAAATATCACAATATTGTCACCCAACCATAGGCACACATCCACTCCCAAGCACCTTAACCTTTTCTAGATAGAGTAATTTTGGAAGCAATAGTAGAACCAACAAATAACCAAGAGAGGACACCTTCCTCTAAAGGTAGTGCACAATAAAGAGAATCCCACAACCACAGACCAAAAACAATACCCAACTGTAGTTGTTGTAGTTGCACTCCTTCCTCTAGACTTGTGCACTACTTATGTTGTATGAGAGTGTGTGTGTACAAAATAAGCTCAAGAGCCTCTTATTTATAGTCCTTCTTTTCACCTGTCTATGACGACTTATCTTTCTAGAGGGTAATACTTTAAAATTATTTATTTTATTGAGCTGACTAGTCTTCTAGGGTTCTCACACATTTGTTTAGGGTTTCTCTTGCTTCTGAAGTATTCTATTCTAGTCAAAGTTTACATATGGAGGTTAATACCTCTTGCATCTACCATAATATCAGCACTCCCTCCTAGATAGGGAGATATTAACTGTAATGGTCTCAAACACATCCATCCATTTCACATGGTAGAGATATTAACTGTAATGGTCTCAAACACATCCATCCATTTCACATGGTAATGGGAAAGGATCACATAGTCATGTAGACCATTCCATATGTAGCATCATCATATCCTAACATGCTATCTCATGATCGCATAGATCAAGTATTGAGCATCATCATCACTATCAGTATCATCTAGTAGCATCCTGGTATCAAAATATATCATCATTTGCATGATCTCTCGAGGCCATACTCCATCTAAGTAATAATGCATGATGTTAAATGAGTCATGTGTTGGAATTAGCACACTCAACATAGTTCCTCGCATAAGTCATTCACTCAACATAATGATAGAGGGACCATTCTTCCTATCCTAGTCACTTCCTGTGACACACGAAGAATGTCTTTCCCAACAAATGTTGAAAACCATGCCATGGGATACAAGGACTATTCTTCCCACTCTAGTCACTATTGTGAACTCATGTAGGCACCCAAATAATTTAGGAGTACATTCAAGTTTTTGGGAGATATACCCAACATAATGGCCATTTTGCTAAACTCAATGGGGTATTCTTCCATTCTTTTCCCTTGATTTTGTTAGAAGTAATGCAAATGAATCCATTGGTCCTTTTCATACCCAACAGGGTAGAGCTAGAAATTAATTGGGGTTTCAAACACCTCTCGCTAAGTTTCTAGGGGATCACCCTTTAGCCTAAGTATCTACATGTGAATTTCCCACCAAGTTCAGACATGAACCTCTAACTTTAGTCGAGAAAATGAACTTTTTTGTTTCTTTTTCTATGTTACAAGCACTGAAATAAAATTCTAATTGTTGCAACCATTGATTCAAATTAAAAGAATCAATCTCACCTTGGTAGGATTTGATGTCAACTTTTTCTTCCACTTTAAATGGATATTGGAAAGAACTGATAGCACTAGAACTCGGTCTCTCTTTCTCTATCCCTTTTTCAAATCCTTTTATGGGTCCTTTTTATCTCTAGATTTCTCCACCAATCCAACTTTTGAGTTAGAGCCACCAAACTCCCTAGAATGCCCAAACTTGTTCTCTAGAGCCACCATGAAAATGGCCATGTTGGGAGAGATGTCAGTGACTTATACTTCCAACTTTTAAAATCTCTCTTTTTTTCATCCCATGGATTGTTGTTATACTCATCTACCATGGCTAGTGTTTTCGGACTTCACATCATTTCATGGATCTTACACTCCCCGCAAAGAAAATTACTTGGATACCATTATGATCAATAATTTTTTGTGAATATTCCACTAGAATAGTTCATCACATCAAATCTTACAATATTATGAAATGTTTTATTGTATTGTGTTTTACTTAGATTACATATTTAATGTTACTAACTTAATGCATCAAATATTAAATAAACTAAAATGAAGGAGAAAAGAAAATAAGACACCATCCACTCGATGACCATAAGATGTACCTCATGCAAAACCAATATGATAAAAAATCAGCTAGAAAGTGAGGCATATGTTCTATTCTTTTCTTCTTAGTTATCAAATGCAAATACAAAGAAATGGGCATTCACTATAGAGTTTATACGAACACTGTGTCCAGTGTGGCTATTAGAATCTTCTACTTCCTTTGCTCTACTTCAATATCCCACTCTCAATGCTCTACTCCCTTATGGAACAACACCCAATACAATAATAATGGAACCCCCTCATTTCCTAGCAACCCATTATTTAACATAGCTTGATAACCATATAGAGTTAGGGTTAAGGATTTTGCATGCCTCAATGCCCAATTAATGTTAGAGTTTTGGACCCTTCTAAATCTTTTTGAAATCTTACATGTGACTAGCTCCACATGTGTGAGTAATGGAAGTTGATGTGGCATCCACTGGATACCATGGTGGTCAACAAGATAGGTCAACTTCTAGGAGGCATAACTTTCACATATGAAATATGAATGAGGTGATCATTGCATCATTAAAATTCTCTCAAAGTGTAGAACAATGGCAAGAGGTTGGGAGTTAAACTCGCAATTTTTTTTACCCTAAAACAGTTATTTAAGGCCTCAAATGGGTTCCAAAAGACATTGAATTCCAAATCACCAAAATGGGACTTGCCCTTAAAATGGCCCCTAAAATCCAACAACTCCAATTTTTCCACCCAAAAAGTACCAAAATAAATAACAAATTATATAATGATCCATTTTAAAGCACCACATTCCATCGACTAAACCACAACCTAACAAAGATATATATTTACCAAGATAGAAGGTACCACATTTTTCAATATAATGCCAAAAGAACAAAGAGCATAAATATAAACCTTGTTTCCAAATCTGCATACATGCAAGATATTTTTAAGTGTGGAAATTTATTTTTAAATGTAGAAACCTTAGAAAATCTTACTAGTCTTTAATATGAAAATTTTAAATGTTTCATGATAATTTTGTAAAAATATTCAAATATCTAAGGACAATTGCCAGTTGCAGTTACCAAGAATATCAAAATACCACCAAGAATGTCATAATACCACCAAGAATGTGACCAAGAATGCAACCAAGGAATACTAGAAGGTAGGGCGCATATCTTAGTCTAGATAGCGCTAGAGAGAGAGACCAAGAATCACCCCAAAAGATCCACCTTCCATTCTTGCAGCTGTAGTTCCAAACTTGTGCTATGCTTGAGAGAGTGATTGAAGTGAGTGAGTACAAATGAGCTCAAGTGTCCTCTATTTATAGTGGTTCTTGTCACCTATCTGGGCTGACTTTTCCTTTTAGAGGCAAATACTTTAATATTGATTATTTTACTGAGTTGACTTGTTTTATATGGTTTTTACACATTTGTTTAGGGTTTCTCTTTCTTCCGGAATATTCTATTCTAGCCATAGGTTACACATGGAGGTTAATACCTCCCACATCTACCATAATATCAACATTATGTCCTAGTTAGGGAGGTATTAACTGTAATGGTCTCAAACACATCCATCCATTCCACATGGTATGGGAAAGGTTCACATAGTCTTGTAGACCATTCTACATGTAGCATCATCATAGCCACATAGGCTATCATGAGCATCATCATTGCTATCCATCTAGTTGGTAATCTCCTCCAACACTACTGGTTGGCATAGCAGCCCAAGAAACATCTTCAACACTATTAGTAGTCTCCATGGAAATCTAGTAGTAGTACACAATTACTACAGTGTCATCCAATAGATCACAACAGTGTCAATACATAGTAGTACACAACTAATATCCAGTGATACACAACCACTCCTAGTAGCGTACAACTATTATCTAGTGACACGTAGTCACTACCAGTGGAACACATCCACCAAGGTAGTACATATCTATTTTCCAGAGACACACAGTATCTACTGCAATCAACTAGTAGCTATAAAAGCTATCACCATGCAGTACAACAACAATCAGTTGGTAACCTGGCATCAAATCATATCATTTTCTGCATCATCTCTTGAGGCCATACTCCATCTGAGTAATTGGGAATGGTGTTGAATAAGTTATGTGCTAGACTTAGCGCACTCAAAAAAGTGTCTCTCATAAGTCACTCACTCAACAGAGTGATACAGGGACCATTCTTCCTATCCTAGTCATTGCCTGTGACACAGGAAGAATGATTGTCCCAATAGATGTTGAAAGCCCCGCAATTGGATACCAAGACCATTCTTCTAATCTATACATAAGTCCTAAAATAATGTCAGTCCTCTCATATGTTGAAAGTCACACCATGGGCTACAAATACCATTCCTATAGGAATGTCAGTCTCAGGCTATTTTCTAATCGAGTCACCATATGTACCATAGAGATCAATATTTACCTATATGTTCCTTAGAAAATATTGGTCTCATATCAACCACCCTAATCGGGACACCATGTCCTTAGGGGGTAGAATATTCAACATGATTGAGCCATTAACTGTGCCTCAAGAGAAAATTGGTCCTGGACCATTTTCCTAATCGAGCCACAATTTGTGCCTTATGAAAATACCAATCCATGATATGTCAGCAATCTGTCAACCTGGACCATTCTCCATAAATAGAATGTTTTTCCACCAGCAATCTATTCTTCCTGGACCATTCTCTGCCTCGAGAATGTATGTCCACCAGCACACTGACTATCCATGATGCCATATATCAACACTCCCTCCAAACTAAGGAAGTCATCTCCTCCTTTCCAACCAAGGGAGGGTATATCCACAAGTCCCAACTTGTCTCTCAAGTATGAAAACTTTATATTGGAAATAGGTTTTGTCCAAATATTATTTGGTTTCCCATTGGTAGAGATGTACTGGAGAATCACTTCTCCATTCAAGACTTTATCATGGATAAAATAATACTTGATCTCAACATTCTTCAACATTTCATGGAACACAGGGTTATCTGAAATCTTCACATAGCTCTGATTATCACAATATATCATAGTTGAATCCAACACTTGATCAAATATTCCATAATTCATCTTACAGATCCATACTATTTCCAAACAACCATCACAAGCTAGAATATACTATGCTTCTGCAGTGCTAAGTGAAACCAAATTTTGTTTCCTGCTAGACTATAATAGAATAGTAGAGCCCAAACTGAAACATATACTAGAAGTACTATTTTTTTCATATGCACTCCCTTCCCAATCTAAATCAGTAAATCCATGTAGTTGTATGCCACTATTTGAGGCATATCTCAAACCATAATTTAGTGTCACACAAAGATATCTCAAAATGTGATTTGCAGCTATCCAATGCTGATGTCTAGGTTCCACCTAGAACTGGATCAATGTGTTCATAGCAAAACAAATGCCCAGTACAATATTAACCAAATACATAAATGATCCAATCATCTATCAGTACAAGGACAAGTCTACTAGATTAGAATCAGAGTCTCTCAGCTTCTTTAGATCTATCACTATGTGAGTTGTCATGGATTTGCAATCCATCATCCCAAACTTCTCAAGGATATTTACAACATACTTTCCTTTGCTCGGGAAGATTTCACCATTCTTCTGTCATACTTATAGTCTCAAACAATAATGCATGAGACCAAGATCCTTCATATCGAATTCAGAGGCTAAATCCCTCTTACATTGAATAATAAGAGGCTTTGCATCTATCAAAAACAAACCATCAACATATAGTAGTAGGATCACAGGTGTATCATTCAAAACCTTGTAATAAAGGTTTGGATTATCATATCTCTTGGAAAATCCAAGTCTCATCAAGTAACTATCAATTCGTGCATACCAACCTCTTAGATCTTGCTCGAGTCCATACAAGGCCTTCTTTAATCTTCATACATGATTTTCTCTCGGGTTTACCTCAAAACATTGAGGTTTCTCTTGTATATTTATTCCTCAATTAATTCATTGAGAAAAGAGGTATTTACATCCATATGATGTAAACTCCAATCCACAGATGTTGAAAGATATATGATGTATCTAATAGAGGTGTATCTGGAAACTGGATAAAATGACTCATCATAGTCTTCTCCTTCCTACCAGGAGAACCCTCTAGCCATGAATCTTTCTTTGTATTTATAGATACTCCCATATACTACATGATTTATCTTGTAAACCCATTTTGAAGTGACTACAAACTTTTCTTCAAGTCTAGGCAAAAATTTTCATGTTGGACTGATATTCTTCCATCATAGCTTCCTTCCTTTCTTTTTTCTTGACAACTTCTTCAAAGGTGGAAGGTTATGCATTGACAAGACTTTTCATGAGTGTCACATAACTAAAAAGTATTTTGGGCCTCTTTCTTCCCTTCAAGGTGCCACTAGGAGTTTTATTTATTTATGCTTCATGTAGGTGGATTTGAGCCATGCTAGTCATTTTCTGTTTTCAGGTATAACAACTAGTTCCACGTGTTTAAGTGGTTTGTCTGGTTCTTCATTGGGATGTTATGGAGAACATGTACTTTCTTTCTTGAGATCTTTGTGTTCCTATTCAACGTTGGAGTCCAAATAATCTCTTTATATTTCCTAAAGGAAATATTCTCATAAAAAGTCACATCTCTACTAATTTCAACCTTCTATTGACCTATGACATAGATTCTATAAGATTTTGATATCTCACGATATCCAATGAACATGCCCTTCTTTCCTGAAGGTTCCAACTTCTTCCTTTTATCCTTGGGAACATGGCTATAGACAGGAAAACCAAAGATCCTTGAGCATTCCACACTTGGATTATTTCTGGAGAAGGATTATTCTGGAGTCATGTTATTCAAGGTAAGATGAGGACTTCTATTCTAAACATATGCGGCTGTCATAGTTTATTCTCCCCATAGGAACACTGATAGATTCTTTCCATTCATCATTTCCTTAACATATTCTTTAATGGATCAGCTATTTCTTTCTTCCACACCATTATGTTGAGTATTATGTGAGACAATTAGCTCCCTACTAATATCAGTTGCTTTACAAAAGAAATGATCTCCTTGGGGATGTATTCTCCTCCATTATCAGATCTTAGTGTCTTGATATTATTGTCTGTCAGGTTTTCCACTTCACCTTTGAATTCTTGGAATTTTCTAAATAATTCATCCTTTGTCTTCAAAAGGTACATCCAGTTTTTTTTGTGAGAATTCATGAATCAATGTTACATAGTAGATAGAGCCTCCTAGATATTTCATTATCATATGACCATATACATTTGAGTGTGTTAGATCCAAGATATCCTTAGATATATTCTCACTGCTTGGGAATGGCTTGTTAATATTCCTCCCAAGTGCACATCCTATGCAAACACCTTTGTGTATTGATTGTAGTTCTGGTATTCCTACTACACTCTACTTTAGAGATGGAAATGCTTGATAATGAAGGTGAGAATACCTTCTATTCCATAACTCACTAGGATTGAATTCATCATGTACGAGAGCTTGAGCATCTTCACCTAGAACTTTATACAATCTTCGTTCACAAATTCCAGTGACTCTAACATCTTCTATTTTTGACTATTTAGACCATATGAGAAATTTTCCATCGACAAAGGATATTCTATTTTCTTTGTCTTCTAAACAAGAAATATATACTAAATTATTTTTCAAACCAGGAACATATAAATAATTTCTAAGACGAACATTGTTACCTAATTCCAATTCTATAGAATCTTTTCCAATTCCCTTAAGTGCATAAAAGTTCTTGTCTCAAAGTTCCACTCTATTAGAGGTTTCCTTTTCCTTCATGCTTGAAATATTTACATAGTCACCTATCATATGTCTCGAAGCTCCACTATCAATTAGCCACGTGGTGTCTTCAACAAATCCTACAAGAGTTGAGTAGTATAAGAAATTTGTTTATTCATTCTTGGATTTATTTAAAGGTCCTTCATCATTATCAGCTTATGCATGGTGGTTTCTTTTCTCTTCTTGGATAATTTAGGACACTATTTTTTGTAGTGGCCATATTCATGGAATCCAAAACATTTTACCTTTGACATGTCTTTCTTATGATTGGATTTCTTTCTTAAACCAAATCGTTTCTTACCTCCATGTGTCTTGAACTTTGTTGCATAGGCTTGAGAATCCTCTTCCTTTTGAGATATTCCCTTTGAGTTCATCCTTGTCTCTTCTTGTGTGCAACAGGTCCAAATTTCTTCAAAATGTGGGAAACTCCTTTATTTTGTTCATGCTTGTAGCAAATGCATCCTGTGATCTAGAAATACCATTAAGTGCAATATTCACATGTTCATTTTCTGGAATAACTTATTCAATAGCTTGTAGTTGATCTCTCAACTAAAAAATCCTCACAAAGTATTAGGATACAATGTCATCCTTATTTATCTTTGTGTCATGAAGCTCATTCTTCAAACTCATCACTTGTCCAATATTTCTGACTGAAAAAGATTAGTTAGGAAATCATACATCTTCATGGATGAGTCAAGATTGGATATGTAGGGTATCAAGTGATCTTTGAAGAATTCCATAATGATACTCATGATATTGATGTCATTTTCCTTGAACTTATCCATTCCTACAACATTGTAAGGTTCCTTGTGTTTTCCTACTTCAAACTAAGGTTCCATGATCTTTCCCTTCATGATATCTAGAACTATGTTCTTGGCAAGGATGAGGTCAATCCTTGTCTTCCATGCTCTCAAATTTGAAGCTCCTTCTAGCTTGTTCTATGACTTCATGGAGTAAGCATTGAAATGTTTACAGGAACAATGTTCTTGTCATTGATGGAAAGAAATATAGCAAACCAAACCTCAAGAGCGCAGAAGACAAGAAATATCATAAGAGATAGTGGTTTCCAAAAGTGTAGACAAGGTCCAAAATATGGACTCACAAGAGGCAAACAGGTTGAGACCCATGAACACTTCAAAATCCTTCTAAGTCAGAGAGATCAAAATCTCATGAGGAAGAGGGACAATGGCCGTTGGATCACCGATCCATAGGATGAACAATCGTCAGATTGAATTAATGAAAGATAGGATAAGTAGGGAAAAACGATTCAGAATTTGATCATCTGAATTTCTGTCAGCCATTGGATTGATTTAAGTAGAAAGAAAGGATAAGAAAGGGCTGAGATATGAGATCTTGATCACCTAAATTTTCATCAGCCGTCAGATCAAAATAAGTGGAAGGACATGATAAGTTAGAATAAGGGCATGTTAATATCATCGGCCTATAATCAGGCACTCATATATAGGGTTGACAGGGCATATCAGACCCTCCCTCTCTCATTAACACTTAATGCCTAACCCCCCCTCCGAGTAAACCACCAAACCACTCATACATACCACCTTCCTACTCTGACATCACACTCCACTACCCGCTACACGTGACACTCCACTACTGTGCTCTGTCTCCACACTCCTCTACACTACCTACACGTCTCACCCACATCAACAGACCACATCAGCAAGGACATGTGAAAGACCACGTCAACAAATACACATGGCATAATTAGATGATGAAAAGTGTCAAGAGGAGATTGGCTCATTCCATGTCAACAAGTGACATAAGCAAGACATGTCACTACGAGAGATTTACTTCGGGAGTTTCATCACCAACAAATGTCAAAAGTCTCGAAGTCCCAAAGGACGAAGGTCTGAAGTCACTTTGAGCCATCCAATCTGAATATCACTTTGGGTGCATTCTCAACCGTTGATCTAGTTCAGTGGAAGGACAATGTAAGTGGAAGTATTAATCGACAACAAGCAGTCTCCACTGCCTATGACTTATTCAACAGGTGACCACTCCATAGGATAATGAAGTAGCTATTAGCCTAAATTCTTAAAGTATCAAACATTGAAGACATGAAGAAGACCCTTTCTGTTCATCGCCAGGAGGGATAGGTGTCAGAATATTATGCATTTAGGTGAAAGAATTCCAGGAGAAACGAGTGCATAGGAATTGAAATTCCTGAATCCTGAAGTGTCAATGTCACTCATGACCATTGATCATGCATGGGGGTACGTGTCAATAGATTATTGCCTCTAGTTGAAAGCATTCATGGAAAATTGAAGCGCTAAAGAGTCGAAAAGGCCGAAGTATCAGAGAAGAGGATAGTCGTTGGATTAAGGAGGACAAATGTCAGTAGATCTTCCATTTCAGAAGATATCTAGTCAGAAGAAATAGGAAGTTGAGATTTGAAATCTCTGAAGTTAGAAGACTCGAAGGAGATCTCGACCATTGATACGAGAGGGACATGTGTCAGTGGATTGTCAACTTAGGAAGATTGACATACACAGGAAATAAAGGGTTGATATTTGAAACTCCTGAAGCCCAGAACATGAAATAAATCACAGTCACTAATTTAGGAAGGTTAGATCTGATCTGCAGATCATGAAAGAACAAATGTGAATCGTCCATTTAGGAGCACTGTCAATATCGTGAGATCAATGGTCCCATCACATTTGAAGGATTGAATATGTGTGAACTTTAAAAAGTTGAAGGCGGACCACAATTGAAACCATGGTTTTGGAGAAAGGAAATGTGGAGGTAGAGGTAAATTGCAGGGAAAAAAGTAGTTTGATACAAACCACCTTTGGATGTGCCCGTAATCTCGTGGTCACATGAGATCTTTGCCCAAGGTCATATCAATAAATGGAGCTAGTTCTCACTAGATCGAGATCGAGAAGAACCTTTTGAATAGGCATTTGGTCACAGCCATTGGTCCCATGAAAGAAGGGGATTATAAGCCAAAGAAGCCAAAAAAACCTGACTTCAATTGCCAGAGAAGACGAAGAATTGTGACTGCTAGAGAAGCCAAAGAATCTCAGGAAGAAGACGAAGAATTGTGACTGCTAGAGAAGCCAAAGAATCTCAGGATAATGGTCGGTAGTGATGAACAGGTTCAGTATAACTACCAAAGAAGAAACAAAATATTTGGATAACAGTCACAAATGATGAATAGATACAGCATAACTGCCAGGGAAGATGAAGAGTTTGGATGATGATGAGGTAGAGGACTCATCGTGAGAAAGACATGGAGAACAAAGAAGAGAGGGTGATTTTTTGATAGTTATGCATGTGGATAGGAGGAGATGAAGGGTAGTACCTGAAGTGGAGATCAGTGGTGAAGTGAAGAGAATGCAAATGCATCATAGAGAATAAAAGGTAGAAGAGAAGATGAACAACAGAGCATTGTGAACAGGAGGAAAAAGATCTGAGCATGGAAGAAGAAAGATGCAGAAGTGGAATAGAGAATAGAAGTTGAAGAAGGTAGAGGAGACATGGAGCTGTAACAAACCATATCAGAGACAAAGTAAGTGAGTAAGGTTTTGTAAGATTCAATCAGGGTGGTAGGGTGGTGTTGACGAGCGAAATTAACTGTCCGTCAACTGAGAGAGTGGAACCGGTCCGGGGTTGTCTAAATAAC
>CBVK0100069401.1:0-14910 GCA_900067695.1 Picea abies
GCTCTTCCGATCTCACTCCAGCATGTTGTGACAAATTTCTTTTTGCAATCAAGAGTCTGGAAATGTGAGGGTGGTGTTCCATATGTAGTAAGACAAATATGGGGCCCAGCTCTATGTATGGGGTTTTCCTTTTCAAGGTTTGTTTGTCCAACATAAGGTAAAATTTTCAAAGGTTATCTACAGTTGGCAGAAGACTAGGTTGTTGCACTTACTATTGACTCTGTTTCTCTTGCAAAATTTAGAGAACAAGAAGTAAGGAAGGGGGATTTCTTTAGGCAATTCAATAGCAGTCAGGACATAAGCTTATGACCTTTTGCTAGTCAGTTTGGAATCTTGGAGATAATTTTACATAGCAAATTTTGGTCTCCTGTTCAGATTAGTTGGTTACACAAGACAGAGGGGTGTCATATGCTGCTCTATCTGTACTTAAAAAATGTCACGATACATCTATTGACTAGTCTGATGCTGCACATCTGATTATGACTTCTGTACTAGCAAAGGATGAACATGTGATAGCAGTCGGTAAATCATTTCCCAGTATGTCATTGGTATAGTTGTTGAGGCTCATTGTGTTTCAAGTATTTTCAAGCCTAAATCAGTGAATTAGCTTCAGCAGTACAGAGGTGTGGGTTCATTACATTGGTGACAGCCTTCGCCATTATTTGATCTTAGCAGAACTAGAGGCATATTTCTGGCTGTATATGTCCAGTCTAAAGGCTCCTTTAGGCTCTTTCCCTTGATATGAATGGTAAGTGCCAGATATTCTCATCACAAGACAGTGTTTTGTACTCATTCAACAATTATAAAAGAACTGTTCTGAAGATCAGATATATCCACAGATGTTGCCTTTGTAACATAATTTTAAGGCACTTGTTATAGCATTTTATGGTATATGGCATAAAGAATATCATTGTCCTTGCAATCTGGCCATTAATATATCACTGTCGGCACATGTTTTACTTGCTGTCTCGTTACACAGTTTGACATCTTTTATTACATCATTGACCTATGGATATAATTATTGGATATTAGCACATGTGAATGGTCTATGGTATATGCTTGCTTTCATTGCATAGCTATTTCAGATCTGCCCTCTTCTCATTGGTTAAATAACTCGTTGGATCAACTCAACCTTCTTGTCCTTGTGGTTTAATAACATCAGTTTAGACATCTTTTCCTTGATTGCAAGCTCATTGGTTATCTTTGGCATATAAGACGAAATGGTTCCATGGAAGTTTCAAGAAATGGAAGTTTATTTCAGGGAGAGAATCAACTAGTGTCACCTGTAGAGTTCACACATCCTATTCAGATTCAAGTTCACATAAAGATACCATCCATGTAAAAATCATTTCACATCATTAGCTCGACAAAACATTGATTCCCTATAAAATAACTTGTGAGCAATAACCAACACTCAAACATATCATCACATTCATGTTAGCTAATTGATGAATAGGAAGTAAACCAACAAAAAGCATTAACAAAGCTTACCAGATAGCTGCCACCATAGTTCTTTCTAATCCATACACTCAGAAGTGCAAGCATCACATGCAACTTGGCATCTGAATCAATCTCTAAAGCTTGATCATAATATCATTTTTCCAAGTGCAAATCAAAAGGAAGGCCCTCTCCATGTTCATGCATGTATCCAAGGTTGAACATAGCTTGGGCATTTTCCTAGGAATGAGCATGCATGTAAGCCTAAATAGATGCATGTAAGCCTAAATAGATGGTCTAAGACACAAAAGTATGTCCTCGAACCTGCTCTACCCAATGAAATATTTTTGGGTACATCTTTACCAACACAATATGGTTGTAAACTCCAACTTCGCTCTTAAACCTCTACATTGTTCTCTGTTGATAGAAAACCAGATTATATTGACCATGCAAATCATATGTATGCAGTCTGCACATCATTCTATCTGAAACCTATACCACATCCTAGACATTTGTGGTGTCGGGTCTCCAAGTTCCGTTGAATACAAGGGCCACAAAACAAGTGGAAGCACTTGGTAATCACAACCTATCATAAAGCACAAATAAAATTACTTTCAAATTGATCACAAATCCAATAAATCTAAGAAGAAAATGAACACTGTAACTTCCCCTTTGCAGCATTCAACGCAATGACACTAAGGTCACTAACAAACACTAAAACATTTAAGAATATAAATGTTGGATTTAATATGCTTACTTCTTTGGTCCTATCATGGCAAACACTGCATTTTAAAATCGCCTTGTACTCTTTGATTTCTTCTTGAAGTCTTTATGCAGTTGTTTCACCGTCATTAAGGGAACTGTGGCATGTAAATTTTTTGTTCAAAGCGACCAGTTCTTCCTCAATTCTCTTTTTCCAAAACTTGGTGCATGCAATATAACGGATTGGATTGTTGAGCCATGTAATACATGACAACAATGATGTACAAGATAGGAAAAAATTATTTTAACTCACCTCTCATTCTTCAACTCCACTTGCAGATCAGTAATTCTGTGTTTGCACTGTTCGGACTCCTTTTGCACAACCTCAAAACAAGCCTTGAGAGACTGTGACTCTTTCTCTACATCTACCAATTTCCATTTTGTACTATCTAAATTAAGTGCATATTTCCGACCATCTTCAGTAACCTTTCCAATTTGATCCAAGTAAACCCTCACCTGCAAAATAAACAAGGGGGAGGAGGAAAAGATGAGAACAAAAATAGCATGGCTATTACCCAAAGATAGTTGCATATACTTCATAATTGCACCTATTCTTCAAGGTGCATAATCTTTTGTTTATACATCTCAGCTGAAGCACCAGCTTGTTGCAATTGCTTTGCCATATCTTGTTTATCCATAAGAAGAGAATTTTGAACCTGCTTTGCCTTGACACTCTCTAACACAAGCTGAAGTTCAAGTTTATTATGAATATGTTGGATGGTCTTACCTGTATATGATATGTGCTGGAACGTAAAAATGTTTGGAAATGCAAGCTAGACCATTAGGTTATATAATAACAAAACATACAATTTAAAAGTAATAAAACTACATGCCATGAGAAAACAAACCCAATACATGAATTTCTATTCTTCTAGCAGTCCCCACAAACAAAATCAAAATCAGGTGAGTTGAACTGGGTACAAGATTAAAGCATGTCAGAATTGGCTTATCTTGCACAACAAAAGGGGAGTATATGCAGATGCAAAGAATTTGATTTGGAGTTGATGAGACATATATGCCTTGTAGTTATTGGGTGCACACATGGGTAAAACTTTAGTGGATTTTTTGCATATCTTCCCTAACTCCATACCTATCAGGAATGTATTTGTTGCCATAGTCAATGAATATTTAGCACAAATTCAAGATTTACTAGCATTGTTTGGAGGAAGAAAACTAGCCACTTATATCCCTCTATTCAACCTTAGTAGTCCGAGGGACCTGGGGACTCCTCCAAATCAAACAAAATCAATTTTAGTGATTGTTGGTTGCACCTATACTAGCACATCATGATGATAAAGAGTCATTAGGTTAACCTTTGGGGTGCTAGGGAAGAAATCAAGTTTTACCTATATGGATGTGAATTCATTAATACAACAATGAATCCAACCTTACCTTTGAATTCAATAACTAGATACTAAATTTTTTGCAACATAGGTCATTTCCAATAAATTGACCTTAGCTTAATCCGTACATTTATCATATCCAACCCCCTTCCTCCATGTGTGCCAAAGATTCTCCCTCAAACTTCACTCACTGTCGTGATTTTTGTCTTTATTTTTTTTTATCTATACGTCTTTGCAGTAATTTTTTACAATTTTCATAGTTGATTGATGAGATCCAATAACTAGATTGAATGGCATTTTAACATACTTACACCAAGGGAACTACTATTTTTCCACATAACAAAAATTGATTAGAAGGGGATACCAATACAAAACATTGTTGGAGGAAAATTCAACTCTAACGTTGTGAAGGTTTGCTCTTGTGAATGAATGGGTTCCTCTTGGATATTTTTTATATTGCTTTTAAATATTTGAACACACCAATGTTTGGTAGAATGTCTGACCAAGATGACCAATTAGTAGGAATGCTTGACATGGTCATGGGCCTCTTTTCCCTCTTGGATTGTTGCCCGGTTCTTTTTGGATTATTTCTCAAAATGGGTTTATTAGGGATGGCATCCAAATCCATTCTTATTTCAAGACCTGTATTTCTAAACTTCTGTATTTTCTCAGTTCAAATTACTTTAACTAAATGGAATTACTTGCTAACTGTGATTATGTATATTCTCAGTTCAAATTATATTGTCAAGACTTTCACAGGATTTGATGTTGATATAAGCTTTGAGACTGTAAGGGTTACATTTGTTTGGATTTCCAGAATCATCATTTGGGTCAAGTTCATGTTTATTATGAATATGTTGGATGGCCTTACATGTATATGCTATGCAATGGAATGTAAGAATGTTTGGAAATGCAAGCTGGACTGTTAGGTTATATAATTAAAAAACATAAAATTTAATAGTAATAAAACTATAGGACATGAGAAAACCAACCCAATACATGAATTTCGATTCTTCTTTAGCCAATACATGAAAACCAACCCTGTAGCCTCTTTGCATGTACTATCTAAATTTATCACAATTATCAGAATTGATAGAAACACTATCTCCTCTAGGCATCAAGATTCAAATAAAAAATATATTAAGGGTGGCTAAATGTGCTTACCCCGAAGGCCACTCCTAAGACACACCAATGACAACTCCTTCTGATCTCCATACTGTAAATAAACTTTAGGTTTATAGAATCAAAAGCAGTCTTTGATGTACCATTAGTACTTGTATCATCATTGATGGATATCTCATAACTGTTCTTGATTAACTTATCTATATCAACTTCACCAATGAGATGAGCTAGATGATGCACGTCGAGTAAAATGTATAGTAATTGTAACACGCAACCTATGATATCTACAACCCTAAAAAAATTCATATTCCCAAAATTTGGTTTATCATAATGTTAGTGAGTAGACATACAAAACATAATCCAAATAAGGTGTTGTATAAGATGAACATTTTTCAAAACAAAAACCTTGATTACCATCCCTAACCTGGCTTTGAAATTTAATTCCTTGTTGCCAGAATAATGTAGATTATGTTCAGTGGCAAAGTTTTGTTTTGATTATTACAGAGCATGATTTATCATGGGATTTGAACTACATTATTGGAAAGAGCCAATCCCCTATATTTTCAAACATGCCCATTAACCAATCAGACATCAATGAAAACTAACACAGTTTGGCCCACAATGAATCTGTAATCTTATAATTGAACCCCATATGAAAATGTCCTTTCTAATGTTGAATGGATTGTAAGGTTGAACATTTAACCTTGGCTGCCACTTTGTTTGGATTCAAGTGGGTCCACCAAAATGTCTACTTCTCATAGCCATATAACCGTGAAATGTTGAGCCTTTACTTCTTGTACATAGTAAAACTACATATCTATGGACTTCGATAATATTTAGTGTGAATACAACCACAATGAACCCAATCAAGGACAAAACAATCCGTGGCATTCAAGCACCCCAAGATGCCTTTGGCATGGTTATGACTGAGGGCATATTTCAGATTTCAAATCAACTAAAATGTTTTTGAAGAATATGAGCCCTCCCATATCAAATTGTGACCACATTTTACCAAAAATATGTTTACTAAGAAGCTAGTGGCTCAGACTTTCTGAAATAGACTCTAGTCTGCCATCAATAAAGTGAACTTGTGCGTGCTATGATAGAAAGAATTGATTTTTCTGTGACAGAGTAGACACTATTTCCTAGATATTGTAAGATGTAAATGTTGTATTTCAGGTTTATTTCCATCGTCAAGTGCAATAGTCCTTATTCCAGCTAAACTACTATAGAGCCTATTGTACAGACTATATGGATTCCATACAACTGCAGTTGTATGGCCTGCTTCTTTCTTTAGAGGGGAATTTTCCAACTGTTCATGTGCCACAACAAAGTATCCAAAACTTCTGTGGAGGACAGACTCATTTCTAAGCTTAGATTCCTTTTTAATCTCACTTGGAAAGTCATTTATTATGCTGTAGCAATCATGAGAAATGCTGAAGTGAACTAGATTTCTTTGAGGTTTTTAATGAGTAAATTTTACTGGAAAAAGATCAAAGCCTTCTACTGGTAGAGATTGGATTGACATTGTGATTCAAATTATATTAATGTCCAAGGATAACCATAAAGGCTCATGGGACTGCAGAGAATTAAAACGAATACAAACAAGAAGGGTGTTTGCCAAACAACTCCACAAAATATATATGAAACAAGCAAGAAAGAATAATAAAATAAAGATATCAGCTAAAACTGTGAGCAAGTGGGAATACCAGCAAAGAATGCAGGAAAGTGCCCAGCTAGATTTTCCCCTTCAATATGACCCAGTCTCAATTGCAATCATCTGCTATCTGTCTGCAGCTGATTTTCTAGATTCATTTATTTTATTTAGAATTTTCCATTTTATAGGGATTTTGGAGGTAGGGAGACTGAAGTTGATTCCATTTGAACATAGTCAGTATCCATATTTGCATCAATTGTCAGGCAAAGAATCTGAATATACTTACCGAAGCCCATCTAAACACGATTGAAAATCCCCTGGAAAAGATCTTTGTAAATAATCCTGGACCTTGCTGGACATAAACATCATTCGAACTTTTACATTGTTGATGGGAGGACTCCTCCCATTTTTGGTGCAAGAAGAATGATCCATTTCGCTCCAAATGAGAGCCGGCCTGACCATAATGTTGAACCCTGGTTCTAACGTTTTCAGCCTGTCCAAGATAAACTACAATGACATCTCGACGCTTGATTTTGCATGTTTTGTGCCCTGAAAGGGAACGAGGTGCAGCTATCCCAAGCTCATAGAGACTAGGACAAGAGCAACTAGATGGAAGATTGTGTATCATGTATTTCTATGATCCCTCTTTGCCCAAATGATGATCTTCCCAGTCAGATGGTCCAATAAGCACCTAATGAGATACCCACAACTAGAAAATTACCATGCAATATAATTACAGGAAATAATATCATTAAGAAATGACTTAGATCACATGTGTAAGATAAAAAATGAATCATAACAAATAATATAGTCATGTCATGATAGCATACATTTTGGTTAAACCTTTTAAGAAATAATTTATCAAATCAACTCTGCAGCAATATAATCACTCCAACCCATACACTGGCAACTTTGATACAAAGTTACAATGGAACAGAAAAGGAGACACAATGAGGAGGGAACAAAAATGGAAGTTTTCAGAAAAGGCCGGATACGATCCAGCGGAGAGACAGAAATATATATTTTTATATTTAAGAAAAAAAAAGAACATCATAGACAATTTCAGATTACCATTTGTCAATTAGAAGCCTAAAAGAGAGTTACCATTGTAGATCATCATCACTACAATCCAATATCATACTAAGTTGTACAATGTAAACATACATTAATGAATACGTGCAAATTCCAAAATGAGTGTCCTAATATCATATAGAATGTTCATAATTTCATTGCAAATTACAATTTCATATCATCAAAAATATCTTCATCCATGTAATGAAGCTCCACATCATCAGTTTCATCCTCTACAAAATTAGCAACATTGTTGCCATGTCCACTTGAAGATGCTATTGTTGATGCCTCCTCATCAAGCAAATCAAGATGTGTCATGGCATTCAAGATTGGAGACTCAAGAGAGACCCCAAATGTAGTGTCCCCAAGGACGAGCCCTATGACAGATCATGTTTTATGAAAAGAATTGTAAATGTGTTCTATAGGTTGGTGAGCCAAGTGTTGTATAAGCTGTGGGCTTATGTGTTTTTGTTAGGCCAGGGAGCCTAAGTGTTGAAGGCCAGGAGCCTATTGATGTACTTGTATGTATGCAAATCAATTAATAAAATACTATGTTGCACGGGGACCCGTCCCCCCCAAAAAAACCCAAGTACCCTGCGTTCCCGCGTACTGGAGACTTTTAAAGGGCTAGGAAACGTTTCCAAATGGCTGGGGACTCTATTGGGGACGTGGGGACGTTTAATCCCGGGGTCAAATCGGGGACTTCTCGGGTACCGTACCGACGTCCCTAAAAAAATTGGGAACGAACCCGCGAAGTTATTCATAAAAAATAAAAAAAACCTAAATCTACGTTTGACCTAATCGGCCCGCGCGCAAAGGAATTTTTACCATAAAATAAAAATATCAGTTTAAACTTTTATTAAGTTTTAACCCTCCCGCAATTCATTTCTCCATTTCATTTGTATTCGCGTTTCAGTTCGTCCTTTGCACGCAGCCTCACACCCTCGACCTCGCACGCAACCTCAGTGTAATTGTTGTTCCATTCTACCTCCACCTCGCACGCAGCCTCACAGTCGGGCTTTCCAGCCTCACAATCGGGCTTTCCAACAAACCTCCCTTCACAGTCGGGTTTGCACGCGGCCTCACGTTTACAGTGATTTTGAGCGGCGGGTTCCAACAGCGATTTTGAGCAGCGCACGATTCCTAGACGGTTTCCGGAAATCTACACACAGAACAGTCCAGACTCCACAGTCGTCCAGCCACCGAAATTTCGACAAGTTTACAGGTATGCGGGAGTGGAATTTCAAACGTTTTTTTTTAATTTTTAATTTTTTATTGATAGATTAAAATTTAAATCATTATACTATATCGCTTATACAATTATACTACATCGCTTTAAAATTAAAATTATACAGGCCGAGTCATGTTATTTTAATTTATTTAAAATTTTAATATTTATCGTGTATGTGTATTGTATTTTCTATTTTTAATTTTTATTTTTAGTTATAAGTTATAAGTTATATAATAATAATAACTATATACAAATTTTTTAATTATTAAATTTTAATATGACTAAATAATAAATATAATATATGGTATTTACTATTTTTTATTTTTATTTTGTAATTTTAATAAATTTCAAATTTTTAATTTTTATTTTGTAATTTTTTAAATTTATTTTGTAATTTTTATAAATTTCAAATTCTAGATTTATACTTACAGTAGTGACTATATAGTATACAGAGTTTTAAATTTATTATTATTTAATTTATAATTATTTATATTTATTAATAAAATTATAAATGATCATAGTAATTGTTAATTAATAATTTTAATTTATTATTAATTAATAAGTTATTAACTTATTAAGTGTTCACTGTTTCAGTGTTTTACAATTTGTCAATTTCTGTAGTGTTATAATTTTTATAATTTTTGTTTCAGTGCATATGCATATGGCGAATCACTGAATTTTAAATAAATTTAAATATTTTAATTTTTTTAAATATTTATTATTTTTCTATATATATATAAAATAATATATATATTATTGTCGTCCCCGACCTGCCGTCCCCTGAAAAATTTGGGGGTGCGCTCTAGCCGTCCCGGAAACTCGTCCCCCCGTCCCCAAAGCCAATGCAACATAGATAAAATATAAACACCGCCAGTGCAGACCGCCCATGATGAATGAGTGATGGGGGACTGAGCGTCCACAGAGTGGGCAAGGGATTAGGGGCTGAAAGGTGGGAAAAGGGGCTGAGTGATGAGCCTAGGGGCTTAAGCCTGGGAAATAATATTTTAATATTATTTCCAAAAAGAGCCATGTGCATATTATTTTATCTTAAGTCCTTTGGAAGGGTCACGTGATTTCCCAAGTGGTGGGAGGAAGGCGTACGGATGGAACGCATGCAGTTCCCAGGGTGACAAGTGTCAACCCTGTTGCATGCAAATAAAACAGACGAAGTAAGCCGTGAGGGGGGTTCTCGTCGATTCGATCCGACTGCCCTGGGGAAAGAGCGGGGAAACCAGTCTGAAAGAGACCCGCGTGTAATCCTGACACAGAAATGAAAGCTTGTGTTTGCCTTGATGAATGCGTGTACACCCCGTCCAGTGAGTGTAGAGTCTGTGTCTGTCTCTGAGAAATTCCGTGTGTGCATTCCCTAAACTAAGCTTGTGTTGGACTCGAGTGGAAGAATCCTTGGTTGTTGGGGAAAAACTGAGCTAGCTTGTGAGTGGAGCCTGTTCCGAAATCATGCCGTGAGATCATCCTGTGACTGTTGAACCGTTTCGGGAAGCCTTTGTCTGTGTTCCCCGTGGGTTGTTGTGACCACGTAGTACTAGACTGCGTGAGGCTTGTTGGCCTGTGAGCGACTCCTCCAGGTGAGAGAGTGCGCAGAGGGAGAAGAGAACTCCTGGAAGGAACCCTATAGCTGCCATAGAACTCGGAGACATCCGGTCCGGTCTGTTCCTGTAACCCAAGGCAAGGGAGACTGGCAGCCGAAGGACTGTCTAGGTGACAGAGAAGGTGCACTCTCCTGGGGTGGAATAGGCATGTGGGGAATGAGGGTCTGTGGGCACTGAGCGTGGGAGATTCCTGGGAGAGCTTTCTTCCTAGTGGATGTGTATGTGCTATCTTCCCTGTAACCTCAGCCTAGCCTAGGATTCCTTGCCTTGGGGTGGAGCTTGGTCCCAGCTCGGGGGTGACCCCACTATTGAGCTGATGAACAGTGTGGTCTAAGGCTGGGAGGTTCGTGGAAGGCCTGCACTTGGTTGGTGAATTTTACAGCTGTTCAAAGATAAGTATCTGAATTATGTTTTTATCACATTTGGCATGACTGTGTTGTTCATGAATCATGTTTTTCGCTGTGTAAATGAGTTACTGTTGAATGCTACGCAATGTTTAATTATAGCAGTAACCAGATATGTTTCACTTTATAAATTAAATGTGTTTAATTGTGTTAAATGCATGAGCTTATAATGTCTGTACGAATCATGTAAAATTCCATGTATCGAATGGCAACCGAGAGGTTTGGAAACCTCGGTAGTGAATGGGTACACTACACCAAACCTTAGCAAATGCCAACTCCTACTGCAACCATGCTCCAATCAGCCACAAATTTCCAAGATTCAAAACCTCACTCAAAGACAAGCCAGGCACCATCAACTTATTTTAGTGGATCTCCTCTTTCCACATTATGATGTTGGTCCATTTTGGATGTACTTTTCACGAATGCTTCAAACCCATCAATAGATTGCGCTCCTTGGTGCTCCTTCCCTTCAATTGACCATCATACTTCAATGGCTCCTCTCAAATCTCCACCAAAGACCCCTTTTGCCTATTTGTGGAACTGTGTTGGTTTTAATCCTATGGTGTTTGGGGGAGGTTCTATCTTCAAATGGCCTGCGTTCAGCATTAAGGGGGAAAGGTGTGATCTATTGCTCACTCTTCTTGGCATCCTGTTCATCTTCAGGAAGAATGTTGTACATAAGTTCAACCCTATGTTGAGATGGGTATCCATAAACCCTCTCACTTATTTATTTTAACTACATTCAATCACCTACTTGAGTTGGATATCCACACACCAACTCTCTCTTGTAGTTCAGTGGCCATCGCTCCCATTTGTATTTTGAGTTGGTAATTCATAAACCCACTCTTCTATATTCTGACCATGGCCACTCTTTGTGAGGAGCTGGGTATTTATAAACCCATTCCCATCTTGTATTGGAGCTTCCATCTTGTATTCATTCACCCACTCCCTTGTTTTTTTTGAGCATTCATAGTTGTGTTCAAACTCTTTCAGTTATTTGGAGTTTGGTCTTCATACTATCATTTATGTTATGAATGATCTTCTTAGAGTTGTATACTTCCATCTCTTCTCTCTTGCAAGATGTTCATTCCGACACCTCTTTAGATGGGCAATTCAATGGCACTATTCTTCTAGTAGATCTGCAGTATGACAAGGATGTTTCTTCCCACTCTCCTCAATTGAATGAGTAGGTCAATGACAGTTTTTTCCACCCAACAAGCAATTCAGTGACCACTTCCCTCCAAGGGATGGGCAACTCAAAGTTGAGTGCTATTGCTGGGAAACTCAAAGTTGAGTCCTATTGCTTCTATTTAGGATGTTCCTTCCAGCACTTCTTTATTGGATGGGCAATTCAATACTGTATCCTCCTAGAAGATGAGTAGTCCAATGGTAGCATTCTTTTAACAAATTATTGAGTCCACTTTTGTATTGAGTTGGGTCATCACAAACCCACTCTCTCTTCTTCCAACTACAGCTGACATTACATTGAGTTGGGTATGGCTTAAGAGCCAACGTAGTCAACACTATTATAGAAGAATTTGATGCCTATTTGTCCAGTACAAGTTCCCTCTCCTGTCAGGAATCTTTGAGTTGTCTAGTGTGTGGTTTGTCCTAATCTAATCCTCTTGCAATGACTGTTTTTATCTGGGCCTTGGTGTTTATAATAACATTAATGTCTACTGTGGAATGGTTATTGTAGCTCTTTATATTTGCCTATGGTGTGCATGCTTGCACTGTTTGTGGTGAGATTATAGTCGATATGCTCCGGAACTTGTTAGTGAGTACCTCCATTTAACTGTGACAGTTTAAACTTTAATCTAGTTGGTCAATTCTTGAAATTGATGTTCTGCAGGTTCATGCCAGAGTTGAGCCTGTTGCAGTGGGTAAGCTTTCCTTGAATTTGACAGAGAGAGATGGAAAGAGGAGCAAATGGGTGTCAGTTTGCCAAAATATTGGCTGAGGTTATTCAAGAATTGCTACCGTGTTCACATTTTGTCCCTTTAACAACAGAATATCTCAATAAGGGCTCAGTTGCACCAAGGAAAAACAACCAAACAAATAGGTATAGCATGTGTTATGGTATATTATATATAGCGTGTCTTTTTGTGCTTTCTTGAAGCTTACAATAGGCTTTTTGGCTTCCTTTGTTTTGCATGTCAAGATTTTTCAGATCTTCAATTTTGTTATAAAATCTTTTCAACTCTTCTATTTTGTTATAATGTATTAACTCTTCTTTTGAATTTATTTTAACAGGCTTGTAACGGGGACTTTGCAGCTAGTGTCAAGAACTTACTTGACAATTGACGAGAACCAATGAAAGATGGGACTTAAAAATTCAACAGGCATTCACAAGGTTCAGATATTTAGGAATATGCTGGAGTTGCAAAAGGTAGTATTGTTCGCCTGAGATAACTATGCATTTCAACCTATGAGCACCTTATTTAGGCTGACCTTATTCTTCATGGTTTGTTCAGGTGGAGTATGACTTTCAATATTACACAATAGACATGCCAACTGCTATTCAAGTTCTCCTACTCTGAGAGGGGAAGTCTAGTATGTTTCCAGCTGATGTAGTTCTCTCTTACAGCCTACATTAGATGCACATCAGATTCGGGTCCCTTAGGTGCAAGTCAATTGGAGAAACAACAATGGCGATTGTACTTGAGTATGTCAAAATCGTTTGACCATACCATTGATGCTGCCATGCAACAAGTATTGTTAAATTGTCTTGCATGTATATCCATTATTCTTTCAAGACTGATGAAATCAATGCCATTCAAGTTCAATTTTGCATATAACTTGATTGTTTTATGTTGCAGGTAGTTGAGGATGATATGGTAGCAGTTAGGTAAAATGACAGATCTGTTAGCACTAAGGTTTTCAGCAGTTTTGGTTTTGCAACCTTTGATTGAGTTGTTTTGCATTCTATAAGCGAATAAAAATTTGGCCCCTGGACAGTACTCTATGCTACTGTCTTCCAGATGGCTTACCATGGCACATATCTTTGAGTTAGGGGGAAAGAACCTTAATTTCAGATCACTGGAAAATAGTCAAGGATCTTGAGAGGCAATGTGTTGCAAGGCTTTGTGGGGTCTAGGATTTATGTTGTAGAAGCATACTACTGTTGAAAGGGCCAGCAAGGATATGTGTAGGTCTTAATTGCAAATTTTCCCACAACCTTGTTCTCTTGTACATAAGGGTTTGTGAAATTCAATTGCAAATATGTTACAAGCAGGGGTTAGTTTGTAATGTAAAGGACTAGGTGCTGGCAGCGAAGGTTTTTTCTCTATAAAAGCATAAGATGCAGCATATGACTTAGTTCAACATTAGTTTTTGAATTGTCTATTAGTCCCCATCATAGGTACGTTGTCTTTTAGTATGTGCATAACCTTATATTCAAGGTAGATGATGAGAAATATGCCTAAATAAGAGTATGCTTAGATCAACATTCGGCTTTTGAAGATCTATAGATTTTGATTAATGGATAAAGCAGCCTTGTAACTTATTCTTCTATGGACCTAAATCGACACTATTTTCCTTGCACAGAACTTAAACCTTTAACATCACTATATTTTTTTTAACTCTGTAACTCTGTGCTTCTCAGGAACCCGTGATCTCACCTTGTTATGGGGTTAAATACACTAATAAATAATTTATAAGATTTTTCCACTGAGAGGGTCACTTTACCGGCCTCAACAAGCATCAGTTGATATACATTAAGATGTCTCCTTTAAAGAATATTAATTTTTTCAATTATAGAGTTTTTAGCTTAATTCTGATATACAGTTTTTGTCAAACAGTTTGTGAGCATACTCCAATCCTCCATGTAACAATTATCTTGGCTGTTGTTTGTTTATGGATTTATTGTTTTGGTTTTCTTATGTAGCTTTCAGGATGAATGATGTTTACTTGCCACCAATAAGCTTCATGTTCAGACTATCTATTTCAGCAGAGTTTACAAGGAAATAACCAGCAATTTAACACACAGGACAGCAAGGAAAAATGCATACAAACATTTGGTTTTTATTGCAATAATCTAACCTGTTACAATCTGGCCATATTATAAGTTCAGGTCGCCCTCTTCTGGATAGGAATGGATCCCCACAATGTCAAATTCGACTCATGGAAAATGCAGTCCAGTCTACTCATAAAATGATGTAGCTCTGTTTTAATATTTCCTGTGTTTGATACAGGCTGGAAGAACAACAAGAGTATTGTGGTAGTGGCTGTAGGTTTCCGCAAAAAATTGGCAGCCAATACACTTGATGAAATA